>WAAF01003628.1:35625-128118 GCA_013400475.1 Tricholaema leucomelas | reverse complement strand
AGGGGGGCAGGGAACACCCAAACCACCACAGTGGTCCTATAGATTCCCTTTAGAGGTGATGAGGGTAGGTGAATGTGAGGCCTCTAAGGAGCAGCCAGCAGATGTAAGCTGCGCAGTGACACTGTTCCCATAACGTCAGAGTAAGAAGAGGTAGCTTGGAGCAAAAATGCAATTCAGCTGCTCACCACTTGCCCTTCTCTTTTGAAGGGGCTCAGATAAGCAAATTCTACATGATGTCATAGCTCCCACAGGACACTGCAGTATGCTGCCATTTGTCCAGCCAGAGCACAGCTCTTATTAGTATGATATAACACAGTAGTTGGGAAACTCAACAGAAAAAACAAAGCTGGAATTCAATAAAAAAAAAAAGAAACAAACACCCTATGGCTTTTAACTTATGGCCCTTAACATTCAGAGCTACTGTGAGTGTCTTAACATGAAAACGCTGAAGACCAAAGAATCAAAGTAAATGCAATCAGCAGATTACTAAATACCAATGGGAAATTTAGAGCTATAGAACAAAATCCCAGAGCATTAAAGGATTTACCACTTGGCATTGATGAGAAGCAAATCTTTGGATTTCCATTTCTAGCCTTAATTAGTAGCTGAGGTTTATTTTAGTCTAAACTAAGTCACAAAAGATAACACACCCTGAAAGAAAATAAAAGGCAGTGCAATAAACTTCATAAAATGTCTTATTAAAAAATAAGAAGGAAAGAGAAGAGATTCGAATGGAAAATCAATTTCCAGTACTTCCATTTCCTTTTGTTTTTTTGTCTTCCCACCCATACTCAGCTCTTTTCTAATAACATTCATCTCTTTGCTAGAGAGGTTACAGAGTGTGGTAACAAAGATAGCATTTTAAACCCAAAAGGGAGACTCCCTTTTAGAAGGGACATTTTAGGAATGTTCTTGCTCCTTCACAGCTTGGTTTTTTGAAAGCTTGCTGTCTCCCTGCCCAGTTCCCAGGGCCCCTCACTGGAAGGAGGATCTAAAATGGATGATCTGTGCTTCTACATGGCTTCAGCTCTGAAAAATAAAATAAAGCTTTGTTAAATGGAGCAGGTTTTTTTTTGTAGAGACACTCTGGGACAAGGGAAAGATAAGGCTCTTGCAGTGAAGCAGGAGATCCCTAGCTTGGTTATCCGCTGTCTGCATATGCCTTTTGCCCCACTAGTGATGGACTCCCAGGAACTGGCTCAGCAGGGCAACCCAGTTTACTGGCAACAGCCTGGCTGGGATGGAACTTGCCCAGCTGCTGAGATGCTCCAGGGATCTGGTGTCTGACTTCCCGAGCTGCAATACAGACTCCCAGTGCAGAATTCCTAGCAAGGCTCTTGCCATCGCTTCAAGCAAAGCTGCGAAATAATAAGCAGCTTGCTTCAGACGAGGAAAAGAAGAAGATCCTGTGGGTAAATCTGAAGAAATACATAGTAAAGGGCCCAAGCTCAAACAAATCACATTCTTCATCAAGAAAGAAGCAAAAAGACATCTCCCTGAATCCAGTAATTCATTTAGTCCCCATAAAAATTTACTATGGAGTGGGCTGCATGTGATTCCTGGGCTGAGGCTGAAAAACAATGCCTGAGTACAAGAGAGTAATAAGAGGGTGGCATGCCAAGTGAGGCTAAGGCAGTGTGAGTAGACTTATTTAAGGGTAAGGATTTTAGGAATATGTCCTTTTTGTGTAGGTACAGGCTCAGTTTCTCCCCCTGGTACCAAGACAGGCAGCAAGCCATATATGAGCAGTTTGTTTATTTGCTTTCCATGGTCAGAACAGTGCAGGACATAGGACTGGAAGAGACTTTGTTTAGGTAATCTAATGTATATCTCCTTCCATGGCAGGTACTAGGTCAAATAATTCCCATCATAAACTCATAAGCTTCTTTCAATTTCTTTTTTCCATTTTCTCCCTGTCTTTGCCTACTGCAGCTGCACTAGAACCTGGTTTCAACATTTTTTGCTGCTTTCTCCCCACCTGTGGAGACTGTTAGGAAAGGAGAGAGAGATATAAGGGAATCTTAGATAGAAGGATTAAACACTTGCAGCACAAAAGCCAAGGTCAGCAAGCTTTGTCCAAGAGTTAAGATACTCATAACACGCTCGTATATGCAACAACATAACCTCTTGATTTATCTGTTTAACTTGGGATGTGGCACACTAAATGACAGTGGGGTCACTTCTTGTGCTAGGTCCAGCAGATAAAAGATTATCTGTTGCTTGAACCCAACCTATTTTGTTCTGTTGAACTGCATTCGCTAGCCTCTTACCTTGGTCTAAAATCAGAGACAGGGATGAGGCTCTGCAAGCTGGATGGTAGGGTAAGAAAAACTGGACTCACTTTGTGAAGTGAAGTTGGAAAAGAACCAGCAAATGAGAGCAGTGCCCCATATGGTTCATAGACTCTTGGGTTCTGGGGAACTCTTAAGTCCAGATCCATAAATCCATCCCTACAGCAGGACAGCTACACATTGTTTCAGTCATGGTTTTGACTCAGATCCAGCCTCACCATCAAATAGGTCTTCTAAGCTTATGAATCACCAAATGAGAAAAGCTGCATTAAGTTGGTATGTAGGCCTCAGAAACTGTTGTATCATAGAATCTTAGACTCAACCAGGTTGGAAGAGACCTCCAAGATCATCCAGTCCAACCTAGCACCCAGCCCTGTCCAATCAACTAGACCATGGCACTAAATGGCTTTAAAATGATGAGTTTAAAAAAAAATAATCCTTTGAATTAACTTACTTTGTTTTGTGGTTTCCAGTCCCTCAAATTAAAAACTGGACACTTGATGCACATCATCCAAGTTTTCATTACACTAGATATAAGCATCTGAAAATGAATCATTGTAATTACTAAAGTTAGGAGAGACCTCTAAGATCACCAAATGGATGTTGAGTGTAGTTATATGATTACAGGAGCTGAGCTCTTAAGATAAATTGTCCAATACCATGCAACACAAAATCACAAATAGAAGCATAGATCATTAAGGTTGAAAAAGAACTCTAAGATCATAAAATCACAGAATCAACCAGGTTGGAAGAGACCTCCAAGATCATCCAGTCCAATCTAGCACACAGGCCTGTCCAATCAACTAGACCATGGCACTAAGTGCCCCATCCAGGCTTCTCTTGAACACCTCCAGGGACGGCGACTCCACCGCCTTCCTAGGCAGCCCATTCCAATGCCAATCACTCTCTCTGTGAAGAACTTCCTCCTAGTATTCAGCCTATATCTTCCCTGGCACAACTTGAGACTGTGTCCCCTTGTTCTGTTCCTGGTTGCCTGGGAGAAGAGACCAACCCCCACCTGGCTACAGCCTCCCTTCAGGTAGTTAGGTCACTCCTGAGCCTCCTCTTCTGCAGGCTAAACAATCCCAATTCTCTCAGCCTCTCATCATAGGAGATCAACCAACAGCACCATGGCCACTAAACCATGTTCTGAAGTTAGTTCCCTTTCAAGTAGTTCATTCATGAAAAGGAAAACCAACCTAAACCAGAGCCCCAAAACAACAATCAGTGATATAGCAATTAATGGTCCTTCACTGGATCCTTATTCTCAAGATGTGCTCATGCTGAGGTATTGATGGATATTTGGCCATCCCAGGTTAGCAATCTTCCTTATCTCAGTGCTTGAGCAGCTCACAATCTTTAATGTATGTTGGGTTTGTGACACTTCTGCTATCGCCGGGAGGAAAACTGCCACAGGGGAATGTGATGGATGAGTGTGGCAGAGCCGTGAACTGGGACTACATCTTACAGGGTGCTCTGTGCTAGCTCAGAGGGAAGAGAGAAAGCAGCTCCCTCACTTGTTTTTTTAATTTGCTAAAATAACAACTCCATATTCCCAAGGGCAAATGTCAGGAATAATTGCATGCAAATTACAGTGGAGTCATGCTAAGGCACCCATTGCCACCCAAGGGCTCCTGAAGGGTTAATATTGAGGGCTCACTGGAGTTCAGTTAATTTACAACTGGAGACCTTTATCGTCTCACACTGACATTGAGGGCTCACATTTCCCACTTAATTACTTGTTCAGCAATCACGCCTGGAAGAGATAGATGTGTTTCTGTGTTTAGCCCATGCAGCTGTGAATTGTTTATTTACTTATCGTCAGGCTGGGAATGGCTGTAATTTAAAGGTTCAGATCTCTGCTACCCCTGAGCAGCGCAGGTCTTCCTTTAAACACTTCCATATTGCCGCAGTGGAATTTCGCTGGAGATGCTCGTGTTCTCCTCCTGTTCCGGGTAATGGACCAGCAGGTGTTACTGGTTATCAGCAACTGCAGTTATTTATGCTAAACAACTGCTGCCAAGTTCACAATCACAAGGAAGGATCCGTGGAGATAAATTTTGGAAGGTACAAAGCAGGCCAAGGAGATGAAGCGAGATGAATTCCAGTAACTCAGCTTCCGGGGAATGACTTGATCCCTATCTTGAAGCTGGAATAGCTGAGTGACGACGGCAGCTTCAAACAGTGGCTCACAGCAATTCATAGGCCAAATGGTGTAATTACAATTTAAGCTGTCAAATGGTGACCAGATGGCTTTATCTTTCACACCAGAGGCTTAAGAAGTTGGTAGGTGTGACCTCTCCACATACCAATCCACCTGCGCAGTGCATGAGGTCCATGAAAGCCCGCGTTCCCGGCGTGCCCACCCGTGTCCGCTGACACCCATCCTTGGCTTTGATAACTTTTTTTTGAGCAAAGCTGGGTGAAGTCAACAGCTCCAGCATTCACAGAGCTCCCAGACTGCATCAGCTGGGCTGCAGCAAGAGAAATGTGGCCAGCAGGGCAAAGAAGGTGGTTCTCCCCCTTTACTCTGCTCTCGTCAGACCCCACCTGGAGTACTGTGTGCAGTTCTGGAGCCCCCAACACAAGAAGAACATGGAACTGCTGGAGCCAGTCCAGAGGAGAGCCATGAAGATGATCAGAGGGCTGCAGCAGCTCTGCTATGAGGACAGGCTGAGAGAGTTGGGGCTCTGCAGCCTGGAGAAGAGAAGGCTTCCAGGAGACCTTAGAGTGGCTTTCCAGTATCTGAAGGGAGCCTACAGGAAGGCTGGGGAGGGACTCTTTACACGGTCTAGTAATGTTAGGATGAGGGGGAATGGGTTTAAGCTGGCAGAGGGGAGATTTAGACTGGATGTTAGGAGGAAGTTCTTTACAGTGAGGGTGGTAAGACACTGGAACAGGTTGCCCAGGGAGGTTGTGGATGCTTCCTCCCTGGAGGCGTTTAAGGCCAGGCTGGATGAGGCCTTGAGCAGCCTGCTCTAGTGGGAGGTGTCTCTGCCTATGGCAGGGGGTTGGAGCTGGATGATCCTTGAGGTCCCTTCCAACCTAAACCATTCTATGATTCTATGATTCTATGATTTAAGGCCAAGATGGTAGCCACCAGCAGCATGGCTGGGCTAGTTCATCACCCATGGATGCATGGAGTACAAAGAAGGGGAGCTGCTCCTTGCTGTTCTCTTGAGGTGCACACAGACCTCCCATCTGCCTAGGAATGGAAGAGCTGTGCAGGACAAGAGAATCTCAGTTCAACAGCTGGTTGAAAAACTGTGTCTCAAAAGGAAAATTAATGAAAAGCAAATCCAAGAGAGGGTAGCTACAAGGGTCTGTCTATCCAGACATTGCCAGCTCATGTGCAAGCAGAGCTGCAGTGCAAGAATGTCACACAGCAGCTGTCTTTGCGATGTGTGTGATGGAGGAGAGGTTGTGATTCTGTCATAGAATTGTTAGGGTGGGAAAATACCTCTAAGATCAAGTCCAGTGGTTAACGCAGCAGTACTATGACCACTAAACCAAGTCCCAAAGTAGGCTGGACACATCACCTACAAAAAGCTCAAGATGTTCCTGGAGAGTCACACTGGGCAAACTCCACCTCAGTTTCCCAGTAGAGAACAACTCCTAAGGTTAGCTGTTTTCTGGGGACAATGTCCTCATAACCTGGCCCATCACTGGAGGTAGATCTCTCTAGCCACCAGTAAAAGCCAATCTGGTCCCACACCAGCCAGACCCTCCAGGAAAGCACATGGGTTTACAGCAGGTCTCCCATTAGAATAGTCTTAACAATCAGGACTTTAGGGTTGACGTTAACCTCAGTGAATTATGCCTGTGGGCAGGTGGAAGGGCTGACATATTCCATCAGCAGCAGTGAATTTTGCCTCAGGACTCTTGCAGAAGCCCAACTGCTTTCGATTTAAGGCAAAGCCCTTCCTGCCCTGCGCCCTTATGAGAAACACACATTTCTGCCAGTCCCAAGGTTATTTCTATCTCGACAGATGAGGAGAAGGGGATGCACGCTGACAGGGAGCATGGCAAGGAAGGCTAATGCAAAATGCTTCCTAATATTTTTTTGGTTCTCATCACCACTGCTGCTGTAACAAATTACTGACCTCTGAAGACGGAACATCATCGAAATGGTTTAATAATAGTATATAACAAAAACCAGACCAGAACTTGGTGGTTTTGAAGAGGTCTAAGAGATATTGTTGGGCACACACAAACAAACAAAAATGCAGATCATTTGGGGGTGATTTGTATTTTCTCAGAAGCAGAAATACAATCTTCTCTGTCACTTCACTAGAGGTAAAGAAAGAACCTAGAGAGGTGTAATTGAATTACACAAAATCCTGGAATTTGATGACAGTTACCACTAATTCCCTTGGAAAAAAAAGGAGAGAGAGAGAGAAGATGAAATTAAAATGTCAAAAGAGCAGTGAGCTGCTTAATTGAACGTTCAGGTTTTGGGTGCATTTGCAGTTGTCTTGGCAATGAATCTGTGTAACCACCGAAGCAAAAGCAACGCAAAAAAAAATGGAACACCCTCCCCTCTCGCCCCCCAAAATGCAGCTTTTACAAAGGGCTGAGCTCAGAAATGCTTTGGGATTGACAAAAGTAAAAGGAAAAAACTTCAAACAAAAGCCAAGCTTGTAACAGTCCTGTGTCTTCTAATGTGCTGGGAAAAGCTCAGAGGGATGGTTCTGTGTGGGTAGCACAAGCGCGTTGGACTCAGCCAGCTCCCAGGTTGGTCACTTCCACAACCCAGAAAATGGAGAGGAAAGTTTGTTTCTTTCACTGTTTTGTTATTTTCTTTCTCTTTCCCCCTCTCCCCTCCCCCCCAATTATTTTTATTTATTTCTTTATTTAGCCTCTGCTGATCCAGGTTTGAAGGTTAGTGGCAGCATGGGGGCTTGGGGTCAAAGCCTCAGCTTAGGAAAATGAGGATCATTGAGGGACTATGAAAAAAAAATGTAACTAAGGTGAATCTTACTCCAATTTAACAGATACAAAATGATATAAGGTAGCTATCAGCTAAAAACAAGCATCTCAGGCTGTCAAAGGAATTATTGCTGAGCTACATATAGCCTGTAAGCACAGAGGCAATGGGTGCAGCAAGCTAAAAGACAAGTACAGAGGGGAAGGAGAGAATGCCCCTCCTATCAGCTTCCCAATTTAATCAGGCTTTTCCCACACTTCATGGGAAAGGAAAAAGTTTGTGGAGAGCCTGAGGGAATCTGAGGAAAGGTGGGCTGGGAAGGATGCATCAAGTGGCCTGTTGAGTGCTGGCCCAGATGTAAAAAGTACAGTGGGAGATGGAGGACCCCACATTGTCATGGTATCAGTATTATTTTTGCTCCATCCACACACTAGGCTGACCATTGCAATTGACTGGCTCAGTAATAATATCATCCACAAATGCATTTCTATTCACTATTTGTAGAGGAGCACTGGAGAAGATATGCTGCTGTAGGCAATGCCTCTTCAGCTCTGGGACCCGAGAGCAGAGAGGGGATCGAGTGCTGTGACAGTTGCTCATCACCACCCCACATTTCAAAGAGATTTTATCTGCCCTGGATGGAAGAGTTCCCAAACTGTTTATATTAAGAGCAGCTTTTGATGCCAGCAATGAATATTACTATATTACTGAAAGGAATCAAAAGCTGAAGTGCCTGCGTGTACAGTTAATCTATCCAAACAGAAAATGTTTCTTAAAAAATTACTGCACTATTTTTACAACAAACCTCAGCCAAACTCAAAACTGAATAAATATAATATGTTCTTTTAAAACCAATTTAGGTGTTTCTTTTTTTTTTAAGTCATGGGCAAAAATACTTTCCTTGCCTTCATTCATCAGGTAATACTTCACCACCACCACCCCTCTCCCTCCTCTTCCCCCCCCCCCATCCTCCACATTCAAGCCTGGAGATTTGTCTGTGATGGGATTTCTGCTTTGGAGACATTTGGATTGAAACACCTTCCTAGGCTGGTGGGAAGGTGATGTGAGCACGTCAAGGTAGCATCGTGGCCAGACTGTGGGTTCTATCTCTTTTTTAACCATGAATAAGGCAACAAAATGGCTTGAAAGGGGTGGGAAAGTGCTGGGAAAGACAGCTACCTAAAGCCCTGATCCACCAAGAGCCTAAATAAAGTCAGACCACATGTATTTCTATAGGATGGTGCAAAAGCATCTATTTCTACTCCTGCTTTTAAGGCAGGAAGACAGAGTTGCCATTCTCATGAAAAAATTGGCCTTTGTAGCCATTACCACAGTGTAATTTTCATTAGAGTCGCTTACAGCAGGGTTCGAGCCTTCCTTTTCTTTGACTATAATTATAATTACTATTTTATTTTCACTAGGAGGACTGTGCTGAACTTTTCCTGGATTTGTTAGGCATTTATTTAGACTTGCATCGCTGCCCAAGACCACAATTTGCGTCTCTCAAGCCCCATCCCACGATCTTTTCCTCCCCTAAACGCTGCACGCATTCGATTCTCTTACGATGGAGTCTAAACCAAACAATCTGCAGCGTGCAAGCTCCCTAAAACATCATTAAATATTCCTAGAGGAGCTGGCACTGGGTGATGAATAGGCAAAGCAGGGGGACCTGACCTCTGAGAGATTACACATCCCCTTTTTCTTTGTTTGTTTGTTTGTTCTGCAGGAGTTTCAGCCGCACTCAAACCCGGGGCCTTATCGTGCTAGAAAAACCCACGAAAGTGCTTTAATTCCTCTCCCCACGCTGACTGCTGGTGGAGGTAGTTTTGAAAAGGGGATGAATCCAGTTGCAAGCTGTCATAGGAAAACGTATTTCAACTTCTTCCATTTGAATTTCTCCTATGAAAGAGAAACTGTGTTTGGGTGCCGTGCCGTTCGCCCCGGCATTTTTGCGCTGCTTGTTCTGCTGCCCTGCTAAAGGTCACAAGCAGGTAATGGATGTTGGAATTTCCACAGACTGGAGTAAGCTGGGAGGCTGTTGACTTTGATATCAGTTTTCTTCTACACAGGGAAGGGGGGGGGGGGGGGGGGGAAAAAAGAAGAAGAATAAAATCACTCTGACTCCTCATTGATTTTTCATGGAAATTCAGCAGTTTCTCCTAGTTTAAGATCTGGTCTCTGATTTCTCCCTAATTATCATAACTCTCTGTCCCCTAGATGAAGTCTTGATTTGTTTCAGCTCAAGGTGGTGGTATCATTTATTACTGCACCAAACACAGGGCAAAAACTCCACTTTGCTTGAACATTGGTGCTGACACAAAAGACACTGCAGAAAAAAAAAACCCAGCACTACAACTCCCACCTTCCCCACTAAATGCACCTTAATAAAAAGGGAAAAGAATGAAAGAAAAAGCTACACAAAGCCTAAAATGGGAATGTAACATGCCTGAGCCTTTGTACAAAGGATGCTAATAAGCTCAGCGCTGCAGAATTCCCCACTGTTAGGGCTCTCGGTGCTCCGTTTGGAAATCACACTTCGGTGGAGCTGTGTTTGTTTTGCTTTAGCTCTGAACTATCTCTCTCCTCCCCAGCCCTCAGCCTTTCTGCTTTTAGATGCAGACTGATCAATGGAGGGGGGAAAAAAGCCAACCTGGTTTGCATTTCTACAGCTTTAGATAATACAACAAAACCTGATGGAATGAGCTATGTAATGTTAAGGTCTCCCCTTGACTCTGCAAGAGTTAAAAATCACCTTTAAAGAAACACAGTCTGGGTCATCAACATATTTAAGTGGTACTGAACTGAGTTAGGATGTTCTCATTGGACTCCCAAGAGTTAAAACCATTTTTCTTCAGCTATATTGATCTAGATGTTGGTATTAATTCACCTTCCCGGTATCAGTTCACCCTTTTGGATCCTTGCAGATGCTACAGGGATTTAAAACTACCATTAAAAAATATACCCAGGACATAACTTCTCAATTTAGTATTGCTGGGGTTTAGAAATCTAAGGTATTAGGAGGAAATTGTTCAATTAATTATCATAGACTCCCATATTCAAATGGGAGTGTTGCTATGTGCCTACTACTCTAAAAAAATAAAATAAAATAAAGCTTTTGAAAACTTCAGTTGTCAAAACAGCCAAAATATTCCCTCCCCTGAGAGCACAGGAAAGCAATACAGGCTATTAAAGGAAGACCAACAAATCAGGCTTTTAACATTCATTCATGTAATCAATCTAGGGAAAGAAAGACACTAAAGAAAAGTGTGTGTGGTTGTGGGGGGGTGATTGTGCAATAAGAAAATGGTCTGAAATAAAAATTGCCTTTTCTCAACTGAAAAAAAAAAAATAGCTTTAAAAATTTATTTAGCCCTTAATATGTGTGGATATTTCATCATATATACATAAAAGTAAGTTCACATTTCTGACTCATTTTTCCAGCCATAAATATACAGCTCTTTGTGAATCAGGCTATTATAAAGCCATTCGAAGTGGGGGGGAGGGAGGGAATGAAAGCTCCTTCTTTAAACGTAATTAAAATCCAGATTTAATTCTTTTGAGTAGTTTCCCCAAGTCTAAATGTGAAGTCCACCCTTTATGTGAAATGACAGCAAGAACTCAAGGTGAAAAAAACCAACCCAAAACCCAACAAACCAAACCAAACAGCAAATGTTTTGAAATTGATTCTGCTCTTGCTAAACTCGTGTAGATAAGGGGCTGGCTCTAATTTATTTAATGGGGTTTCACCAGTGTAAATTAAATTAAGCTAATTATTTTACAATTAAATGAACTCTTTCTTTGCATACCAAATAATTGTTTCCTTTTTTTTTTTTTTTAAATAAATAAAGATCCTTTTCTCAAATGTTATTTTTTTTTTCCCCCAGGGATGAGATACAAAACCAGAACTGATACAAGCAGAACAGAATTATAAGGTGGGAAAAATGCTCATCTTCATTGATATATACCAAATTTAAAACCAAAAAATATGTGTGTTTATTATTTGAATGATTTACAATTTCATTTAGTCTTTCAGATCAAACCAAATTTGTGCTATGTACACTCAGAAAAACGGTATTTTTTTTTCTAGCTATCATATCTTTGCTCAGCACATAACATACCCACAACTTGTCAAGGTGCAAAATTAATTTGCCAGTGCACATGGCTACCCTGCAAGAGATGGAGCAAATGATTAGGTGTTGGAACCTTTGGGAAACAGGACGGGGTTATGTATAAACTGTTCTATATTATGCTTGATTGTTATGGTTTTAAAGTCTATATAGTCTTTATTTTTCTAACACACACACACCCAAAAAAAAGCAGATGCAAAGTGCACCGCTTAAGGCAAGTGGATCTTGATTTTCTATCTGGATAGAGAAGCCTACCCGATAAAATTATTAAACTGTGTGTTGATAAAGCAAATTGTACTGTAAGTACAGAACAAGTGCTGAAAAGATAAATACGCTTCAAATTGCAAGGCAAATACGTGCCCCGGCAGCAGAAGCTGACCAGTGCACGAAGCCACCTTCTCCCCTCGATCTGCCAAACGAGCAATGCCACCTAATGGAGAGCTCTCACCTCGCACAAGCCCAGCTCGCCTTTCCCCGATAGCAATCTCTGCTTCAGCTTTAACGGCTTTAAGAAACAGCTTTACAAAGCAATGGTTTCGATGGAAGAATAACACAATCCTGTCGCAAAAGGCTGGACAAATATTTGGATTGCGTCGCTGGATGTCAACACTTGACATGAGCAGCGTTGTCTCAACCCATCCCTGTCTCACGGGCAGATGCATGTGGCTTCTAAACTATGAGTCTGGATTTTACGTGGGGTGGAAGGCTGATGTGGTAGCTCAGATTTATTATCTTTGTAGGAATCCCTCATTCCTCCTAGGCAGAACATTTGGAGACGTGTCCTGCCTGCAAAAAAAACCCGTTAAAATCCACCCAGCCACACTTAATCCCTGTTCCATGATGTGTGGCTGGCACATGTTTTCATCTTCTCATGGCACACGACCCAGCTTATGCACCCGGGTATATACAGGGATACAGGGACTCAGAGGGATGCACAGAATAAGTATGCCCCTGCCCAAAACTCCTCTTTGTGTGTTGCAGCTGCTTTACAAACAGCTCTCTGTGTGTGCACCCTCTCCATACCCAGAGGCAGCACTCCTCAGGTATCTATAGATATATAGAAATATATCTATATAGAGATATGCCTTTATATATAGAAATATATATATATGTACATATCTATAGATCATATATAGATATGTACCTATATATAGATACAGAGAAATATATCTATAGAGACATAGAGAAATATAGAGGTGAATTACATTGAATTTTCACTGGTGCAGCAAAGCAAGTTTGACCACCTCAAAGGACTAAATGACCTTCAAAGGTGCCCTCCAACCCAAACTCTTCAATGATTAACTTTTTTAGCCTAACTCACAAACCAGGCCCTGATTTGAAGATGACTTAAGATTTCCACCCTAAAAATCAAACCACTTTAGACAACACTATCAGAAAGCAGTCTAGATGCTGCTCTCCCCTGTCCCTGCTATGGCAGAACAAAGCATCATTCTCCCTCACTCCTATGTATTTTCCTTTACCCTGTTCTCAGGATTTTCCTCTGGCTTATTTCTATAGAGCCTGATCCAGAGTTCCTGCTGATTTCAGGAAGTTTTGCGCTTCTTCAGCTCCTGACCTGCTGCAGCCAGGTCTGAAGTCAGGGCTAATTTGAGTGATAAACATCAGGCCACACAAAAATACTTTAGAAGGGGGGAGGTGGAGGCCGGGGGAAGGGGGAAGCCAGGAATTTTCTCTGAACTGTGCTATGCTTATGCCAAGATTTGCACCCACCAACTCTCACACCAGCTATTTCAAGCATGTGCTGGTGTGGAATAAAAATCAACTATTAAAAAAAGATGCAGTCTAAAAGCAGCAGGACTAAAGGCAGTGATTAAAGAAGGTAGAGCTAAGGAAAAAGGAGGGGGGAGGGAAGAAAGAAACACAACAAAGCCAGTGCAAAGGGTAACTGGTGCTCTCAAAACCCGAAATAATTGCAAAATAGACAAGCCCAACGACAGAAAACCCGAAGCAAATAAGAGCGAGTGGAACCGATTTCCGTGTTTACTTTTTTTCCTGCAGTTGGATCCCTTGTCGTAGCCACAAAGAACTGCAAGGATAGGATGCGAAATGGGGAATAAAAGATAGGGCGGGGGGGAATAAAGCAATTTAAGGCAGAGGAAGCAAATCCAAAGCCTTCAGCCCGGGCCAGCGGAGCAGTAACTCTGCACAGCAGAGGTGCCGCTTCCCCAGGCACCCGGCGAGTTTTTGCACTCAAGAAACTGGGAGAGGGGAAAGGGGATGGTGCAAAACTCAGGCTCGGAGAGGAAGAAGAGGAAGAGGAGGAGGGTTTGGGGACAGGGAGAGGGAAGAGGAAAAAATCCAGTACATACAGCTCGATGTGTCCACTAGCCCCCAGCCTCCGCGTCTCTCTCTCTCTCCCTCTTAAGTCAAAAAGGAAATGCAGTGCCTTTTTTTTTTTTTTTTCCCTTTTTTTTTTTTCCTTGGGTTTTATTTTGTTTGTTTTGGTTTTGTTTTGGGGGTTTGTTGGTTTTTGGGTTTTGTTTTTTGTTGTTTTTTTTTTTTCCAGAATCAGAAAACGAACCGTCAGGAAGTTGGCAAAATCTCTAACTAAACAATCAGCCGAGGAAATGCAACCAATTCGCACGGGCGGTGCGCTCTGGCAAGGGAGGGGAGCGAGGGGAGGTGCGCAGAACCGCTCAGGATCGTGCAGCACAACGCAGGGTACCTCGGGCAGAGCTCCGTCCCTCCATACCCTCTGACTGCTGTGATTTCTTACCCCAAGGAAACTCATCCTCTGGGGCTAGATACGCGGCCGCGGACCTTCAGCAGCACTGCGAGTGCTGCCGCCCAGCTTGGTTTATTTTGAGCAAAGCGCAGGGCAGCGATGGTGAGGAGCGGCCGAGCTCATTCCTTCCCACAGGGATTTCCCTGCCCGGCAAAAATACCGACACCAACCCATCTGTTCCTGAAACGAGCTAAAAGGCAGCTCCCTGCACACCCGCGCAGGGTTTTTATCTCCCTTCCCACGGGCCGAGATAAACAGGATAGAGAAACGAACAGTTCCATGCTGGGATTTGTTCTAAAAGTGCCTTTTGTACAAAAACGAGCATAATAAGGAGAGTTTTGAGGTTTGGTTTGGAGTTGTTTGTGAGTTTTCTTATTGTTCTTGGGTTTGGGTTTTTTTTGGGGGGGGGTGTTATGCTGTGGTTTTTGTGGGTTTGGGGCTTTGGGGAGCTTTATTTGTGGAGAAGGCTTTTTCGGTGTGGGTTGGTTTGAATTTTTTGGAGGGGGTGATTTAGGGTTTGGTTTTTTTTGCTGTTGTTGGTGGTGGTTGTTTTGTTGTTGTTGTTTGGGTTTATTTTTTTTCCACAGCTGCCGCTCCTGTTTTTTCCCCAAGTTTTTCACCGTTCCTCCCACTTTGCTTCCCTTTCGACGTGATGCTCTCTGCCCGCTAATAGGGACCGAAAGGCTTCCCCCGCCCTCCTTACGTCAAGTAAACAAATAGATGAATAAATAAAAGAAGCTACGTGAGCGAAGCCGCCAGCCCCTCACAGCACGCTGCTGGCCGCGGAGAGATGCGCAGCAGCAGTCCCTGGACTGGGGGTATACACACACACGCTCTGCGGGGAGCCGCGCTGTGCCAGGTGCGGGGTGACGGCTTCTTGAGGCTCCCATCTGGGCGAAGGGAGCCCAGTGAATCCCTGCATGGAATTTTCTTCGAGGTGAGGGGCTCTGCCACGTGCTTCTATATGTGGCTGGAGACTCCCCATCCCTCTACCGCCTCTCCCCGCTCCAGAGGGTATGAGACAGGGACCCCAGGGCAAGGGGAGTTGCCCTCCCCCCAAAAATGTAGGCTACACTCCGGGGTCACTGCTAAAAGCAACACCAGGGCGTATTTTTTAATAAAGAGGGTTCTCTTGCGAGTTGGCTGCCTTCCACCCACCCCACGGATGAGCTGGCTCTGTAAACACTGAAGAGAAGATTAACACCGCTGCTATAACCTCACGGAGAGAGCTGCGCCTTGCGAGAGCTTCGGCTGCCGCTGCTCCAGCGGCTCCATAATAGCCCTTTTGTTTTAAGGGTGACAACAGCCCCGAGTACTGCCATCCTAGCCGCAGCCGCGGCTCTGTCCCGGCTTTCCGACCCCTCTCCATCCCCATTTCTATTCCCATCCGCACTCCCATTCTCAGCCCTGTCCCCATCTCCATCACTGTCCCCATCTCCATCTCCATCCCCATCGTCTCTCCCCTGAGTGAGAGGCTGTTTCTCTCGCAGCAGGAACTGCAAGAGAACTTGCAGATTATTTCAAATACTTATTATTTCACTCCGCAACTAATTGTTAAGGGTGACATCTTCCATTTGGTGGCCCAGAAGAGCTCGTCGCAACTGACAGAGCGAGCTGCCAGCAAAGTTTCCCAGGAGAAAGTGGTCTGCTTGCAGGAGCCGCTGTATCCTGTCTCGGGAGAGAGAGAAACCAGTGCGACCTCCAAGTGGGAATGAGGGTCATTTATTATGGAAGAATCGTTCAAAGGTACCGCTCTGCAGTGATGCTAATTGAGCTTTGGACTTGTGAAAAGGCAGAGGGGGGGGCTGCCGATAAATTAATTTCCCAGGAATTACCCGCACATTACAATCCCTGGGGGAAGCTGAGATCTGCGTGGACGGGATGCGGTATGAGGCGGGGGGAGCCGCTTTGTTTTCGGGTTTTTTTTTGCCAAAATAGCACCAGGCTGAGGGAGGAATGAGGAGAAAATCAGCGAAAAACTGCTGGAGGAAGAGCCAAATGGTCCGGGGAGAGCTGAGCACAGGCGAGCTGCAGCTTTGGGACCCACCGCAGCCTCTTTCCATCCCTCACTGTCACCCGTCTGCGCACTGAGCTCGGCCACAGAAAGAGGATTTAGTTAGCAGGAAATAAGTGGAAATAAGAATAACCAGGGGTAAAAGAAGGGCGGGGACAAGGAAACAAATATTAGAAAGTGGAAAAGAGGCGGAGGAAGAAATAAAAATAAAAGAAAAGAAAACCCGGGAAAAATATAAAGGGAAAAAGGGAAAGGTAGAGTGTGATAAAGGAGGGAGGAAGTAAAGGGGGGGAAAGAAATAAAAATAAAAGAAAAGAAAACCCGGGAAAAATATAAAGGGAAAAAGGGAAAGGTAGAGTGTGATAAAGGAGGGAGGAAGTAAAGGGGGGGAAAGAAATAAAAATAAAAGAAAAGAAAACCCGGGAAAAATATAAAGGGAAAAAGGGAAAGGTAGAGAGTGATAACGGGAGGAAAGTAAAGGGTAGGGGGGAAGGGAGAGAAGGAAAGAAAAAAAAAAATAAGGCAAAAAAATTCAAAAAATGAAAGAAATTTGGAGGGAAAAACAGTAAAAATTAAAAAGGAAAACAAAAACCTAACAAAACTAAACTAAAGTAAACCAAACTAAACCAAAGAAAGATGGAAAGTTAGCCCTGTTTCCCTTCTCCTCCAAACAAGACCTTTTAAGAGTAAAATATTTCCCTGGGTAAGGATTTTCCCCCAGATCGTTTTACCCTCTCAACCCCTTTTGGTAAATCACTGTAGTACACGATACCGCTGGAGTTTTTCCACCCTTGTTTGCCCTTTCTGGGTATTACTGGCATGACCTCGCTTGAGGATGGTGGTTCGACTTCATTTGACCACAACCCCAACGACAGCGAGACTGCGGCACTTAAACCCGACCTAAAATCGGAGTAAAAGAGCAAATCGAAGTCGAAGGACCCGGAAATCCCTCAGACAAAACAGGCTGTAGCCAGAACGGGCTTTACCTTTACGAGACGCTGCAAATTGCTGCTATGGACACTTTAGAGACCTCTGAAATCCGTTCATTAGCTATTTGATGCATTTGACATCCGAGCTCATTGTACCCCCGAGGCGTCCAAAACCTTGCGAACTAAGTTTCATTAACCTAATAATAAGCACACAAAATTTGAGTGGAAAATTCAAAAATCAAGAGAGCGAAAGAAAAACCAAACAAACCCCCAAAAGCAACCCAGTAAACGCCAAAACAAAGCAAAACCCTAAAGCCTTTTGGAATAACTTCTGGAGCTTTTTCGAGGTCGGTTCAACGCGAAGGAAACGAGCCACTTATTTGTCAGAACAGGGCTCTTTGATTTCTTTATTTGCTTTGACGATTCTTTTTATGGTGGAATCGCTTTAGAAAAGAAATTGAGCGCCCATTGACATTGATAACGGACGAGCTGCCTTCGCTCCATCTCCGTGATTTGCTTTCCCCCTTTCTATGCATTGTGCAATAGCTCAGTTGTTTTTATAAACAAAAAAAAAAAAGGGAGGGGGGGGAATAGAATGAGAAACATCACAGCAGCAGTGTGCATTTGCTGCCCACTAGCAGAGCTGTTTGCATGCAATATATTTTTGCTTCCAGCCCAAGCCAAAGAGCTCAACTTCTTCCGTGAAGGGAAAGGAAGTATTTACAGTGTGGCTATTCTACGTCGAGATACTCGGATTTTGCTGAGCCCATAAACGTCAACGGGGCCGGTTCCCATTGCTGCTCCCCATCCTTCAGCAGGCAGCATCCATCCTCCAGCAGCAGCTCCAGGGAGAAAGGGTCCAAGTGTTCCCCCTTTGCTGTTCTTTTCATTAAGATTATTGCCCATCTAGAAAGACTATTAAATTAATAAGGAATAAGAAAACAGTAATTGTAAAAATCACTTTTGTAGTCACTTTGACCCCAAAAATTCTAAACAAACCCCAAATGCAGCTGAAAAGCAGCTGCAGGGTACATGTCATTAGCTTAAAGCAGAGTCTGGTGTGAGACAACCTCTCACCATCCCCCAGCCCCCGTTTTTTTTTCTTTCTCCTATCAGATCCCCCCCAAAATACTTATTTCCACCAAAAAGACCCCAATTTTGCTGCTCCCTGCAGCATGATCGTGCTCCCTGCAGCATGATCGTGCTCCCTGCCGCAGACTGTTTGCACTGTAATTGAGGCACATGTTTTTCAAACCCAGTAGCCATTAGCAACTGGTCAATAAGTGTGCGAACTCCAAAGCTAAGTGTTGTATCCTTTAGATAAGGGCTTATCTATATAACCATTAAACCCACACTTGCCTCTTCAGCATGTGGAGAGGTTGAGGGTGTCGGCTCCTATAGGAAAATATTTATCTAGTGCCTTTCGGATAGGAGGATTTAATCCAGTCTGACTTGACTTGCCAGGAGAAACCCATTTCTTGTTTTTCTTTGGTGGGTTGTAATGCTGTGGATTAGAATCCTTAAAAGCTTGTGTTTGCCCACAAAACAAATAAAGGATAATCTGGGTGGAGTGGTGAGAGCCTTAATATGTGGTGTCTTTCCTGTCGTTTCTTCTTGGTAAAGTTCATCACTTGACCATATACACAGACTGTGCTAAAAACACATATATTATATATATTCCAGAAGAGGGAGTAAAAAGAAAATAGGATCCAACCCTGCTAGCTGTCACTGTGGCTAGAGCACATAAATCAGGTCCCCATGTGGGCTAGTTGAGCTAAAAGTAAAGCCATTGGCAAGTCTCCCTAGGATTGAAGGATCACGGATCAGGTCCTGGAGATGGACCCAACATGGAAGCAACGGGGGTGGGGGGGGGAAGTCTGTCTGAATCAGCACTGGTATATCCTCTGGGTCTGAGCAAGGTTGTTAAGTCATATCAGAAAGTACTGCTGCATGGATTAAGTAGAATTAACAAGATTTAGGTCCTGATCCTGTGTCCTCAGTCTTTCTCCTCAGGAGAGTTTTATCTACTTAAGGATGCCGTCATGCAATATGGACTGCAGAGTACCAGAGACCTTGAGTATCAGACTGTTATTAATACAAGAACAGCAGCAAAAACTAGTCTAGGAGGTAACTAGAAAAAAGTTATGCTACTTTGCTCCTAGTTCTTTTGTAATTCCTGCAAACTTCAAAGCTTAATACAAAGACTAGTAGCAATTCATTTTTATAGACAGGGAAACTGAGGCAGTAGGAAAAAGAAGAGAGTTGCAGAGATTGTAACTGCAGATTTGAAGTGCAGGGCTAAACCAAGGGTTATTTTCATCCCAGGCTGGTGTCGTTCTGCCAAAGCCACGTTAGCTTTTATATCAGAGTCTCTGCCTGATTCTTAATGAAGTTGCTTGAAACTTTAGGACCACATGCAAAGGCTGAGTGGACTGGGAAATGGTCACTTGCTATCATCCTTTCTGAACAGCTCTCTCATATCTTTAACATAAGCAGATCTCCCAGCCCCACCTGGGACCTGGCATTCAGAGTCAGTGGTGAGGGGTGCAGAAAAATGGGAGCATTGGTATGCTTTGGTCCAGAGAGAAGTAAAATATTCTGTCTTCCAAGCAGCATTTTCAAACAAGGGAGAGCTGCAATCTGAACCCTCTCTCTCAGTTGAAACTACACTTTTTTTTAAAGGGTGCCCTTTTTTGATCCATCTAAAAAATCCTGAAATATGGCAATTTTGCTGGCAGCAGAATGCACAGGAGCAGCAGAGTGAATTATTTGTGTGAAAGCCAAGTCATGACTTTCTGTGATACAGCACAAATGAAATTCAGAGCTTAGACATGAGTAGGAATTTTACACACTTTAAGCTTGGGATAATGGAGCCAGATTACAACAAAGAAGGTTTGAGGGTTTTTTTTTCAGTAGCTGTCAGCTTTGAGGATAAGGCTGTGGATAACATCTCACTATCTTCCTATTCCCATGATGAAACTAAAAGCCAGAGCCCCATAAAACAGGGGGAATTTTTCCCACTGAGTTAAGTGAAGTGATGAAATCTCTTGGTAAAATAACAATATTCCATCACAGTTGGGTTTGGCCAGTTACCACCCTGTGTTGCAACCTGCCTTGCTTCAGCAGTGGTCATTTGGGGGCAAGAATCTCATTAGCTTCATCCACAAAGCCATGCAGACCAGGAGTGCAGGAACACAAACCCTGTGAGGAGAGGCTGAGGGAGCTGGGGGTGTGCAGTCTGCAGAAGAGGAGGCTCAGGGGGGACCTCATTGCTGTCTACAGCTACCTGAAGGGAGGTTGTAACCGGGTGGGGGTTGGTCTCTTCTTCCAGACAACCAACAACAGAACAAGGGGACACAGTCTCAAGTTGTGCTGGGGGAGGTCTAGGCTGGATGTCAGGAGGAAGTTCTTCACAGAGAGAGTGATTGGCATTGGAATGGGCTGCCCAGGGAGGTGGTGGAGTCACATCCCTGGAGGTGTTCAGGAAAAGCCTGGATGAGGCACTTAGTGCCATGGCCTAGTTGACTGGATGGGGCTGGGTGCTAGGTTGGACTGGATGACTTGGACGTCTCTTCCTACCTGGTTGATTCTATTCTATTCTATTCTATTCTATTCTATTCTATTCTATTCTATCAGTGCATCCTCCTTTCACCCGTGACAGTGAGATTTGAGAGCATTGAGTTCTTTGCAGAAGGGTTTTTAGGCCAGACCTTCAAAGATGTCCTCTAAGAGCTATGGGAAATTAGATGCCCAACAGAGGTGGACCCAGAGCTGTGGTTCTGATCCCCCTCTGCCTACATTTGCAGACTGTTAATGTGCCTTTCATGACATCCCATCTGGTGTCTCCCTGTGTTTACCTAACACTCTCATTGCAGTAAGCTGAATGATTGACTGCTCAGGTTGAACTACAACAGGATTTTCTTGGCCAAAATGTTATTCCTGAGGGCCTCTGACAGCTCCCTTCTGTGATCCCATAAAAGCCCCCCTCTCCCTGGTTCTCTCCTGCATTTGGTCTTGGCAAATGTGCTAAAAAATAAATGAATGGGCCAATAAGTAGTTTACTGCCATCACTCATTTGGGATCCACAACGACCCTGAGTACCCCCTGCCTTGTAATCGCATTAGATGGTGTCAGCCCTCAGCCTGCCACAGAAAGGACTATTTCATAGAGTTCTGTGCTTTCCAAAAAAACCCCACAACCTCAGAAGTGCCAAGGTGAGACATCAATTTTCCTGCCACTCAGTATTTCAGGCTCTAATTGCTGACTTGCTGAGCACAACACAATCCAGCAGGAATTCCAAAGGCTCCAGGTGACTTTATGCTTTCCCCCCCCGCCTCCCCACCTCCTGGTTTGTAATGAAAATGCTGAAAAAAATAAAACCCAACCCAAAAAATACCCCAAACCCAAAGCAACCTCCCCAAAACCCCAAATAAAACCAAACAAATCTCCAAAGTCCTTAACTCTTCATAGCTGAAGCTTTACAAGACTAGAGTTTTCCAGCCAATTGAAGGAACGAGCAGGGAGAAGAAATGAATACAGAGTGGGTAGCTGTTACAGTTCCTGCAAACATCCTGCTTCCATAGCTAATCAATGTGAATTGAGGATAACCTGTTTTGCATTAGGATCAATTTCCCAACTTATCTCATGCTCTTCGCCAGTTGCAGTTGGTTTCTGACCTGGTGATGGGGCTTAAGCAGCATCCAGGAGCAGCAAAGATTCCACTCCACCTGCCAAGCCGCTCGCATCCAGCCTGGTTGAAGCTGCTGAGTGCTGGGCTGCACATCCCTGAGCTGTCCCCTCTAGTGGACTCCACGGGCATTTCGGTTTGGAAAAGTATTGGGAGAAGAGTTTTATACCACAACTTCCATCCTCACTAAGCATACTGCTGAAAAACTCTGGGACACCTTCCCTGCTGTGCTGAAGGTGCAACCTCTTTGCCTCAATATCTTATCCACTGACATGTTTAAAAAGGCAGCTAAAAACACAGCACAGGAAAGAAGGTTTCTACAGCAAACACAATTTTCCCTCCTAGGAAGAAAGTTGAACATCTTTTTAATTTTCTAGGAATAAAAGAGAACGAAAGAATTCCAACCTAAAGCAATTTATGTATTAATCTAGATATAGTTTATATATTAATCTATTTCAACTCTGTTTTATAACTGTATGGAGCCTATTAAAAGTAATCTTAACCCAATTTCCAGGCTGAGCACTCATTTTGTGAGGGAATCTATAACACATTTATGTAATACAAATAACTATGTAATAGAAGCAAGCAAGTCCATCATTTAAGGGTATAAAAGTGAAACAATGAATGAAAAAAGATGGGAAAAAGAATCACTTCCAGTCTGCTCTTTACCACTGTCACACTGATTTTTAACTCAGTCTGCTCTTTACCACTACCACACTGATTTTTAGCTCAGTCTGCTCTTTACCATTATCACACTGATTTTTAACTCAGCCATAGTTCTAAAAACCTAAATAAAGTTATGAAAATTCTGCCCAGATTTAAAACAATGCCAGTGACAGGCACTTTGTTATGAAAAAGAAATCTAATGTTGAAGGAAATGTTTATTTTATGCCTTAAATTTTCAAACAACTGCTTTTGGTTGTTTTGTTGTTGGTGGTTTGGTTTGGTTTGGTTTTCCCAGAGTTGCCTTAGATTTCACTTTCCTTTACATAATCTAAATCACACAAGTGAAAAGTGTAGTGAACAACAGCCCAGAGATGGGCACTCAATAATGTGTAGTGGGGAGAGGGAGGAAAAGGGTGATGACTTATATCCAAATGTAAAACCACCCCACAAAGTGGTCCTACCTCTTCTCTACTAATCCTGAACCAGATAAAAGCAGTAAAGTCCTCAGCTCTTGAATATATGCTCTAGTGGGAGGTGCTCTAGTGGGAGGTGTCCCTGCCTATGGCAGGGGGTTGGAGCTGGATGATCCTTGAGGTCCCTTCCAACCTAAACAATTCTATGATTCTATGATTCTATATCCACACAGCTCAGCTCCACAGCCAGCCCAAAGCAGTGACAGCTCAAGAAAACATCCCTGCTGGATTGCTCTTGGCCAGAACGACCCAAGAAGATTCAAACCAGCCTCAGATGATGGTATGATTTGCCCCCAGCTTTACAAGTACCAAGATCACCTTGTGCCCATGTGTCGGGCTGGGATCTTTTTGGATTTATTTTCCTTTTCCTGTTGGAAGCTCAGCCAAGAAGACAGCACAAAATGGCTGTTACTCTGTCCATGGTACCACCTGCAACCCCCCAGCACCACACCCACTTCTTCCTGCTGCAAGCACATGGCCTTAATTCCTCCTCTCAGTCCACATAAAGCACAAAACTTCACTTTTATTGTAGCCGTTTTGGAGGTGTCCCACCAAGAGGCAGCATCAGCCAAACTGTGTGGAGTGGTGGCCAGGAGCTGATAATCCAACCTCTCTTTACCATCTCTTTGACCTGTTGAGCTAGGGAAGAAAGTAGGCAAAGCAGAGGAGGCTTGTCTTCCTTCCCAGATCCTCAGTGCTGCCTGGCAGCTGTATCTTGAGGGATGTTCTCATAAGAGTTGGATCATTGTATCATAGAGTAGTTTGGGTTGGAAGGGACCTTAGAGATCATCTAGTTCCAAACTCCTTGCCATGGGCATGGATACCTTCCACTAGACCAGGTTGCTCAAAACCCCCGTCCAATATGACCTTGAACACTTCAAGGGAAGGGGCATCTATAGCCTCTTTGGGTAATCTGTTCAATGTCTCACTGCCCTCACAATGAAGAACTTCTTTCTTACATCATGCACCAAGCTTGGAAGGTGTAGGACAGTATTAGAGACTGTACTGTGTACAATTCTGGAACCCCCAACACAAGAAGGACATGGGACTGTTGAAGAGAGTCCAGAGGAGAGCCATGAAGATGATCAAAGGGCTGGAGCAGCTCTGCTATGAGAGTTGGGGCTCTTCAGCCTGGAGAAGAGGAGGCTTTGAGGAGACCTTGTAGTAGCCTTCAAGTATCTACAGGAGGGTTGCCCAGGAAGGTTGTGGCTGCTCCCTCCCTGGCTAGGTTGGATGAGGCCTTGAGTGACCTGCTCTAGTGGGAGGTGTCCCTGCCTATAGTGGGGAGTTGGAACTGGATGACCTTTGAGGTCCCTTCCAACCTAAACCATTCTATGATTCTATGATTATTATAAACACATCACTTTGTGTTCCAAAGATCTCCATGTCCAAAGCAGCTTTCCCTCTCCAGGCTGTTGGCACTGAACATTCATATTAATTTTGTGTTTCGTTTATTTAATTGTAGGGAGAGAAACCAAACATCCTCCCCCGTTATCACAAGAAGGAACAGTGGCAGAAAATTAGGTCAGTGAAATCACTCTGCTATGCCAAGAAGGGATTTTGTCCCTTAAAAAATTTCCACTGGAGAAAACAAGTATCTCATGCAGCAGAGATGCCTCTTTTGTTCCATCTCAGGGCCACTTCCCAGCTCGGATCCAATTACCCTTCCCTGGGAACAAGACGTGGCCCTAAGTTGAATGAAACCATTTATTTATGCGAGGCAGCCTGGCTGAGATACCTCATGTGGTTTTCAGAGAGGTTGCTGCCATCTGAAAGTATGTCTCTGCTGTTGTCACTTCTCATCAGGAAAAGGAGAGGCATGGGAACCTTTATCAGACTCACATCTGTTTGTAAGCCTTTAATTTTTGTTTTCCCTTAAGGGAAATGCTTCTACCCAGGCTGGGTCTCCTGTTCATTGGTGCTATTTCAGAATCACAGAATCAACCAGGTTGGAACAGACCTCCAAGATCATCCAGTCCAACCTAGCACCCAGCCCTATCCAGTCAACTGGACCATGGCACTGAGTGCCTCATCCAGGCTTTTCCTGAACACCCTCAGAGATGGTGACTCCAGCAACTCCCTGGGCAGCCCATTCCAATGCCAATCACTCTCTCTGCCAACAACTTCCTCCTAACATCCAGCCTAGACCTCCCTCCACACAACTTGAGGCTGTGTCCCCTTGTTCTGTTGCTGACTGCCTGGGAGAAGAGACCAACCCCCACTAGCTGCAACCTCCCTTCAGGTAGTTGTAGACAGCAATGAGGTCTGCCCTGAGCCTCCTCTTCTCCAGGCTAAACACCCCCAGCTCCCTCAGCCTCTCCTCATAGGGTTTGTGTTCCAGACCCCTCACCAGCTTTGTCACCCTTCTCTGGACACGTTCCAGCACCTCAACATCTCTCTTGAATTGAGGGGCCCTGTCTCATTAATAGTGTTCTTTTTGAAGGTGCCCCAAAACATCTTCTCAAAGTCTGATTTCATCCAGGCATCTCAGAACAGACTCTATCTAGGTAAAGCCCTCAGAAATGAGTTCTGGGGAAGAAATCTGAGAGTTTATCTGTTTGGTTTTTTTGCTTTCCAGGCTGAAAGGAAGACTAAAGTTTCCTATCTGCTTTGAGACTGAAACAAACCCCTTAGTACCTGGCCAGGCTTTCTTCTGCAAGACCTTCTCACCAGGGAGATGATCAGAACAATCACAGTATCACAGTCTCACAGTATCACCAAGGTTGGAAGAGGCCTCACAGATCATCAAGTCCAACCCTTTACCACAGAGCTCAAGGCTAGACCATGGCACCAAGTGCCACGTCCAACCTTGCCTTGAACAGCCCCAGGGACGGCGACTCCACCACCTCCCTGGGCAGCCCATTCCAGTAGCCAATGACTCTCTCAGTGAAGAACTTTCTCCTCACCTCAAGCCTAAACTTCCCCTGGCGCAGCCTGAGGCTGTGTCCTCTCGTTCTGGCGCTGGCCACCTGAGAGAAGAGAGCAACCTCCCCCTGGCCACAACCACCCCTCAGGTAGTTGTAGACAGCAATAAGGTCTCCCCTGAGCCTCCTCTTCTCCAGGCTAAACAATCCCAGCTCCCTCAGCCTCTCCTCGTAGGGCTGTGCTCGAGGCCTCTCACCAGCCTCGTTGCCCTTCTCTGGACACGCTCAAGCATCTCAATGTCCCTTCTAAACTGGGGGGCCCAGAACTGGACACAGTACTCAAGGTGTGGTCTAACCAGTGCAGAGTACAGGGGCAGAATGACCTCCCTGCTCCTGCTGGCCACACCATTCCTGATGCAGGCCAGGATGCCATTGGCTCTCTTGGCCACCTGGGCACACTGCTGGCTCACTGCTGGCTCACATCAGAAGGCTGCTCTAGGATTTTAAAATTCCATTTTTCTTTTCTGCATATGTTCCCTTTTGGATGGAAACCCACCCATAAGAGACTTTGGGATTGCAATGATGGCTTTCTTTCCCTGTTTATAATCTTGGATGGATTTTCTTTTATGCATCTATACAAAAGGCACTTGCAACAGTGGGCTGCTGGAACAGTCGTGGTAGCCTTTGGTTCTTGATGCACAGAAAGGGACTCAGAGATCCTCTGAAGAGTTCAATAAGGGTTGACATGCAAGGAGTTAATGTAGTTTTCTGGGGATGTGCTATGAGATGAGTTGATCTTTAAAGGTCCCTTCCAACACAAGCCTTCCTACTATTCTATGATAAGGCACTGCTTATGTCACCAAAAAAACAGTCATAGAGACCTTCAAAAGAATTTCTATTTTTGAGCATTGCAATGTTTCCCATGGTCTCTTGTCAAAAGAAAGTGCCTCCAGAACAGATGGAGTGAGAAGGTCCAGACAGCAGCTTCCCATATAGGCAGAACCATCCCGAAGGCAAGCCGGGAAAATCTGAACGAGACAGCAACGTACAACCGAAAGGGCTGGCACTTGTCCTCCTAGGTAACAGGGCAGCTTTTGGCAGGACATAACGTCCAGTTTTGCACCTGCATCAGTGATTCTCCCCAGCCCTAATCCAGAGTCCTGCAGAAATGGTCCCATAGTTGGACACACAGCCCCTCGATGGGTCTTTGCCGCAGCCCCTGCTTTACAGACGCTCCTTTGTACTGCTGTAAACACTGAGTGGAGGTGAATTGGAGACTCGTTTTGGAAGAAGGCTCCTGCTTCTGTGTTAAGTTAATTAGTGGTTTGCTAGTATGTTAAGCGCTCTGCACATTGACCTCAGGCTGATTTGACTCTAATGAACAAAAGCAGCTCTCCAGCAACAGGTAACCACTGATTTCACAGGGACTATAACTTCACTAACAAGAATTGAGTTACTAAGTCTCCCATCTGGCCAAAAAGTGAGAAAATCCTTCTTAGGAAATTCACCCTCTCCATCCCCTAAGGAAAGAAGTTATTAGAATGATCTCAAGTCTAATTTAAAACCTGAAGTCTGGAATACTTTGAAACCTTCCTTGTTTCTTTTCAGTGAGCTCCCCTAAAGCTGAAGTGACTTTTCAGACCGTGGTCTGATGATTGCCAATTTTGTTTCTATGGTAAAGTTCATCAAGAAAGAATTCACCTTTTGTAGGAAACCTCATTTTGATCAGGAAATGTATTTTTGTCAATGTTCAGTCCAGCTAGACAGGCTCTTGTCAGGAAGTAGGATAGGGCCAGGCTGAAAATCCAAGACTTTTTCCCTTTCCTGTTAGGATGTCCTTGCATTGACAGGTTGTAAAGCTGAAACACGCTCTGAAAAAAAAACCCCCACCACCAAAAAACAACGCCTAGAGGTGGCTCTTGGGTGACCCAATGGCCTAGTTTCTATTTTTACTTCTTTTTTTTTTTTTTTCCTTGGGATTTAGGAAGAAATGCAAAGGCTGCAAATCTTCACAAAAGCAAGGCTGCAAATTACAAGCAATGCTGACTGTGCTGGCTGCCAAGAGTTTCGAGATGATCCCTGGAAGCACATTTGGTTTTAATCAGGCCCCTGCACTGTGGAACATCCTGTTTGTCTACACTTATTATTACTGACAAATTATCCTCCTCCAAATCTCAGGGAGCATTCACTTTATCCTCACATTAAACCTGATTGGAAACAGTAGGTTTAATTAGAGTCAGCATGGGGCCCAGTCGTAAACTGCAGCAGCTCCTTTTTTTTATCGTGGCATTCACTAGATGTGTGAAAATACCATATTTCATAGGCAGACCCCAAGTTGCTACTGCAAGGGCTGTTACAGACAATGCACAGATGCCCTCTGCTTACATGAGCAACCTCTGCCCATTCTCACAACACCTAGGGCTGGGAAATTTGGCTGTTCTTAGCAGTCCGAGTGTTGATGTGATGGTTTGGGTGTTACCTCCCCCCCTGCCCCCTTATAAAAGTCACCTAGATTAAACTCAGCTGAGCTGGAAATTAGAATGAAGCTTTATATTTACAGCTTAGCACAATGTACAAGCAGGTATTTACAATATTTACAGCTAAATGCAGAAATAGACAAGTTAAAGAAATAATACAGAAACACCATAGAATCATAGAATGGTTTAGGTTGGAAGGGACCTCAAGGATCATCCAGCTCCAACCCCCTGCCACAGGCAGGGACACCTCCCACTAGACCAGGCTGCTCAAGGCCTCATCCAGCCTGGCCTTAAACGCCTCCAGGGAGGAAGCATCCACAACCTCCCTGGGCAACCTGTGCCAGTGCCTTACCACCCTCACTGTAAAGAACTTCCTCCTAACATCCAGTCTAAATCTCCCCTCTTCCAGTTCATAACCCTCCCAGAAACCAGAGTCCCCAGGAGGAGCTCCCAACCACCCTTCCACCCCTCTGCCTTATCCCAGACTTTGCTTTACGTTCAAGGTGAGTTTGGAGAATCAGCCAAGGGGGTTAGAAAGCAGAATTATTAGTCAGACAGCAGGTTAGGGAGAAAAGTGCAGGCAACCAGAGCCAGAAAGCAACTCTGTTATCTACATTTATGTTCTGGTTTTTATACATCTCAGCAAGCTATGAGTGAAGCAGACATCATCTTTTCACAGCCTGTAATTTAATTCTTCTCACCAAACTATTCCAGCTTGCTTGAAACTAGCACAGTAGAATATGGTGTTCCAGAGGGAAAGATCTGGCCTCAGAAACCTGAAGGTTGACTACCATCACCAACTGAGCCTTGTAGTTTGCCAAAAGGATCTGCTTTGCTTCAACCTGAGTCCAGAATTTGAGAGTGATAGAAAAAGTGGTGCAGAGTGGGGAGGATTGTCCTGTCATTGGTCTTGCTGAGAAATATGAACATCTTCTAATCAAGAACTGAAGAAGTTCTTCACAGAAAGAGTGGTTGGCACTGGAACAGGCTGCCCAGGGAGGTGGTGGAGTCATCATCCCTGGAAGTGTTTAAGAGAAGGCTGGGTGAGACAGTGCCATGGTTTAGTTAATTAGAAGAGCTAGGTGATAGGCTGGACTCGATGATGTCAGAGGTCTTTTCCAACCTGGCCAATTCTATGAACTGGAGAAGTCTATTGCATTAGGCAAACTCGAGAGGTTAAAGGTCTATGACCTGAATATATTTGGAGCCTGCCTGGATGGTTAATTGCATGGGAGAAGACCTGAAACTCGTATTTTCCACCATGGTTGTCAGACTGGCATGATGACTGAGAGTAGGATTGTGCATGTGCTCAATGCCCTGAGATCTTTCCATCACCTTAAATTTTCCTTTGCTGGGGTTAACGCTCTGAAGCTGTGCCTCATCCAGGTGTGAGGTGCAGGCCAGGTGTTCCCAAACCACTGAGAAAGGCCAGTGAGGTGGAATGTAGTGGCAGTCTTGGGTGAAAGCCCAGAAAGTAAGCTCATGTCCCACGTTGTTGAGAGCTGCTGGCAGGAGCTGAGGAATTAAGTAACCTTTTTCCAGTGCCCTGAGTGTGGAAAAGCATGAGACAGCATGATCTGTCTGGAGGAAAAAACAAACCATCAGAAGACAAACAGAGAACCCAACTTCTTTGCTCTTTGTGTTTGCACAGTTTGGGATTATTCCTAAGGATGTGAAGGTGGCAAGAGATGTGCTCTGCTGGAATGAAGCTTTTCATGGCAGTGTGACCACTCCTAAGTGGGTAAAATAATGTGATTCAAGGGACTATCTTGGGTTAGATATTACTGTAAACTGAACCTAAGTGGCATTTACACACGCCATGCCTCTAGATACCATCCTCTGCAAGCAAGTCAAGAGTGCTTTTGGTGTGTTCTTAGTTTGAAAAGCTTTTTCTCCTTCTGTTTTTCCAGAAAGAAAAAAAAAATCTCTTGGAAATGATAAAAAACATCACATGGGTTGTTGGTGAAGGCTCCCTACCAGAAAAACAAATAGAAAAGGAATTGCAAAGGTAATGAATATGCATAAGATGGAGACTTGTCACAGGCTGTGCCAGAGCACAACTCTCAAATCTTTCTCCAAAACTATCTTCAACAAAATCCATACCTAGAATCAGTGAATAGTGGAATTGTTTGGGTTGGAAGAGACCTTTCAGATCATCATATCTAAATGTTAGCTCTGCCAGGTCTCCACTAAACTGTGTCCCCCAGCACCACATCTACGTATCTTTTAAATCCCTCTGGGGATGGGGACTCCACCACTGCCTTAGGCAGCCTGTTCCAGAGCCTGACAACCCTCTTGGGAAATAGATTGTTTCTCATGTCCAACCTAAACCTCCCCTGATGCACCTGAAGCCATTGACTCCTGGCATATTGCTTATTTCTTGGGAGGAGAGACTGGATCCCACCTCTCTCTAGGCTCCTTTGCTGCCTGACAAATTGTGCCACTGTAGATTTCCCTCTGGTCAGACAGAATCTTTAACTGTCTATCCTGATCAGTAACTTTGTGCTTTAGCTCACTTGCTCCATCAGCTGATGGATGCTTTTTGGAGACTTCTATTTACATTTCTTTGGGGGAGCTTTAAGAAAGGTGACAATAGAAGGCTTGCTTGTGGATGGCTGTGATGCTGGGCATCTAAGGGACATGGTTCAGTGCCAACTTGGTAGTTAGATAACAGTTGGACTTGATGACCTTAAGGGTCTTTTCCAAAGAAAATGATTCTATGTTTCCATGCTCATCTGCTCTGCTACTAAATGTTATTCATCAAACATTATTCACCAAAGCTGGCAAAGGGCCTAGAGAATAAATCTTATGAGGAGTGACTGTTTGGCTTCAGTAAGAGGAGGCTGAGGGGAGACCTCATTGTTGTCTACAACTACCTGAAGGGAAGCTGTGGAGAGGCTGGTGCTGGTCTCTTCTCACAGGTATTTGGAGACAGAACAAGGAGGAATGGCCTGAAGCTGAGGCTGGGTAGGTTTAGACTGGATTTCAGGAAACAGTTTTTCATGGAGAGAATGATCAGGCACTGGAACGAGCTGCCCAGGGAGGTGGCTGAGTCACCCACCCTGGATGTGTCTAAGGGTTATTTGGATGTGGTGCTTAGGGATATGGTTTAAGTTGAATCTTATAGAGTAGGGCTGTAGGTTGGACTTGGTGATCCTGAGGGGCTTTTCCAACCTGGATGTTTCTGTGATTAGCCCTGTAAAGATATAAACAGGTGTGGTCTCCTGGAGCAATACATCTTCAGTGTTCGTCAGGAAGCTTCATGGATGTAGGTCTGGAGCAGGTCCCATCTGTCTCTCATATCTTCCTTTGGTGCAGGTAGGAGACATGCAGCCAGGGCCACCTCACACACCAAAGCAGGGCCAACAAACCAAACATGCAAGCTTTGCCCTTCTCTGCTTCTCATAACCTTGAGTATTAATTTCAACCACATCATTTCTGGGCGCTCTCTTCTTCCTGCCACTTACTTCCCTTGGTTGATTTCTGAGGTATACACCTGGCATGTGTTACTTTGGGGTGTTTTCCAAACAGACTAATCTACAGCTGAGTTATGGTTGAGCCACCAGGGTACGTCACCGAGTCAAGGCACCCAGCTTTGGTTGGAAATTGCTTATATCTTTCACGATGCAGCATGTTTCCTCCATGGTATTTTGAAAGAAAACACCCTGCAGTGGTTAGAAGAGATGTGGAGCTTCTTACCAGATGGAGGTGGTCTGACAGCTTGTAAAAAACCCTTTGCAAACAGTTAGCAGTAACGACAACTGACCTCAATTACTACAGGCTTTCATTTCTCCATCTGGGTAGTGTGCTCGCAACGGAGCGATGCTGGGGTGATAAACAGGCTGGAAGGCATAAGGAAACAGGCTGTGTAAAACCAGAGCCCTCTTGAAAACCTATCCCACAAAACAAATCCTTTCTCATGCTGCATTTTTTTTTCTCCCCAGTTCAGCTTTGGTACTGAACTTTCCATTTTCAACTGACCACCATAAATTAAAGCCAAACATTGGCATAGAGTGGAAAGATGGAGAAAGTTGACCATTTCCCTCAGGAGGTCAGCCACAAATTCCTGCTGTTGTCTGAGGAATGATGAGCTGCTCTTTGGAGACATGACTTAGATCATTTAGCGTCACAGGGAAACTTTTCAGGCGTTTCAAGAGGGGTTGAAATATGTCATCTCTTTTTTTCCCCCTCATTTCTTGCCCCCTCTTTTTTATAAATGTATTTTTTGACTATGAGTGTTCTATTTTTGTTGTTGTTGTTCCCTTTTAATATAGTCTTCCCTACAAAAAGCCAGTTGTGCCTGGTGCTATTTCCTTTGGGCAGAGAAGTTCCCAGCTCTCTTCATGCCACTGCAAATATCTCTTTACCTCGGAGGAAAAAAAAAAGGGCACATCACTCACTTTGCAGGCCTAAACAAATTTGCCTGTTTCGAGTTCTTACAGCTCTGGGTGACAAAGTACATCAAGAGAAATATGTCATCTCCCCTGCATCCTCATTCTCACTTTTGTTATTCATATATTTCAACAATATGCCCTTAACTCTGTAGCTGTATCACAGGCTCACAGGATGTTAGGGGTTGGAAGGGACCCGAGGAGATCATCCAGTCCAACCCCCCTGCCAGAGCAGGACAATCCTATCTAACACAGATCACATCCAGACAGGCCTTGAAAGTCTCCAGGGAAGGAAACAACACAACCTCTCTGGGCAGTGCCCTGGGACCCTTCCAGTCAAGAAGTTCCCCCTTATGTTCAGCTGGAACCTCTTTTGCTGCAATTTACACCTATTGCTCCTTGTGCTATCCCAGGGAGCAGTGAGTAGAGCCTGTCCCCCCCCACTCCTGGCAGCCTTCAGATACTTATAAACATTTATCAAATTTCCTCTAAGTCTTCTCTTTTCCAGACTAAGCAGCCCCAGGTCCCTCAGCCTCTCCTCATCAGCCATGCCCTCCAGTCCCTTCATCATCCCTGTAGCTCTCCACAGGACCCTCTCCAGCAGATCCCTGTCCCTCTTCAACTGGGGAGCCCAAAACTGAACACAGTATTCAAGATGAAGTCTCAGCAGGACAGAGTAGAGGGGAAGGAGAACCTCCCTTGATCTGCTGGACACACTCCTCCTAATACACCCCAAGATCCCATTGGCCTTCTTGGCCACAAGGGCACATTGCTGTGCCATGGATGTTCTCCACCAGGACCCCCAGGTCCCAGATAGAAATCCATTGCCTGTAAAAGGCCTATCTGTCACGGGAAACAAGCTGGCTGGTGATTGCCTCTCAGTCCACCCCTTTGAGTTTTGAGACAAACTTCCAATCAGATGGAAACTCCAAGTGCTAAGGTTGGAGGACTTACAAGATCTTGTAGGTGACATTTCCAGACAGAAGGAAAACAGGCTTTCAATTTCACCTAAAATGATAAATAAGGAGCAATGGTTTTGAGCCTTCAGCAGAGGTTTTTCTGCTTTTCACATTTACAATGGCTCCTCACTGACTGACTTAACAGATGCCACCCATACTTAGCATGGGATGAGTAAAATGGTTCAAGACGTCGTAAATGTTCATCAAAAACTCACACGAAGCCTGGAATGAGCTTTCTGCTGAGGTTCTCAGAGCTGACTTTTTTAATTCCCCTTCACCATGCAAAGGCTCTGGCCCCACTTTCATCCCTGGATGAAATCCAGGGAAAGAAGTCAAAGAAATTTCTTCTACTGAGATATTTATTGCATTTGCTGTTCTAGGAAGTATTTGTGACTTGTTCAGAGTTCAAAAAAATCCCCTTGAATCTTGCAGCCTGACCTATCAACCTGCTGCAGATTCATTTCTGAGGGTGTAAAATACAGGTTTGAAGCTTTTACAATTATTTAGGGGAGGAAAGAAAGGTATAAATAAGTGTCCCTAGCACTAATTCTAATTTTTTACAAATGTCTGAAACCCAGTAAATAACTCCCCCAAGACATCTATGTTATGCTGAGGGTCTTTTTTTTTTTGGCTAAATGAAATTAAATCTTCCTTTCCAATGTCTCTTGTAAGTACAATAACTATGGTGTTCAATAAGACCAAGTGCTGCACTTTGGCCACAACAACCCCATGCAGAGCTACAGGCTGGGGTTGGAGTGGCTGGAGAGCAGCCAAACAGAGAGGGATCTGGGGGTGCTGATTGATACCCTCCTGAACATGAGCCAGCAGTGTGCCCAGGTGGCCAAGAGAGCCAGTGGCATCCTGGCCTGCATCAGGAATGGTGTGGCCAGCAGGAGCAGGGAGGTCATTCTGCCCCTGTACTCTGCACTGGTTAGACCACACCTTGAGTACTGTGTCCAGTTCTGGGCCCCCCAGTTTAAGAGGGACATTGAGATGCTTGAACGTGTCCAGAGAAGGGCAACGAGGCTGGGGAGAGGCCTCGAGCACAGCCCTACGAGGAGAGGCTGAGGGAGCTGGGATTGTTTAGCCTGGAGAAGAGGAGGCTCAGGGCAGACCTTATTGCTGTCTACAACTACCTGAGGGGTGGTTGTAGCCAGGAGGAGGTTGCTCTCTTCTCTCAGGCAGCCAGCACCAGAACAAGAGGACACAGCCTCAAGCTGCGCCAGGGGAAATTTAGGCTTGAGGTGAGGAGAAAGTTCTTCACTGAGAGAGTCATTGGCTACTGGAATGGGCTGCCCAGGGAGGTGGTGGAGTCGCCGTCCCTGGAGCTGTTCAAGGCAGGATTGGACGTGGCACTTGGTGCCATGGTCTAGCCTTGAGCTCTGTGGTAACGGGTTGGACTTGATGATCTGTGAGGTCTCTTCCAACCTTGGTGATACTGTGAGACTGTGATAGTGTGATACAACAAGCTTCCACTTGATGCAAGGGATCTGGATGCCATCTGGGATCACCTTGTTTTTTGTCTGCTGGTGAATTGTGGTAAAGCCCACTGTTAGGATGCTGGTGGATTAGGCAATAACAGCAACACACTTTGTATGCCCTTGGCTTAACTAATAATTGTCCAAGCAGCTGCTGCAGAGATTTCTTTTTCGCATGTTCTGCCATTACAGATTTACACTTCACTCAATTCCTTTTAAATATCCACCCTCATGGGATGGGGTGGGATGCAAATCCACCAGCAGCTTTAGAGGCTGCAGATCATTTAATTGAAAGAAACGTCTGAGGACAAGGGGAAAATCCCTCCATGAACTCCCAGGCCCTGCTGCATCACATCCACTGAGACTCAAAAGAGAGGTGCTGAAATAAGGAGGAATAGGCCAGAAGGTCTTTAAGCCCCGTGCTGGGTGGCAGACCACCCTGTGTGCATCCAGAGGTCACTGATTCAGCCTCAAAACCAAAAGCAGACCTGAACACATTCCCAAACAGTGAGCAAGAGTGAGGACTGTGTTCTACTCAATGAAGACCATGCCTATAACATACTTTCACCCCTTCCTTTTGGGGGAGAAAACAAAGGTCTCTAAACTCTATTTAAACTGTAGGCACACTATTAAGAATAGTAACTGCCTCAGCAATGTTAATTTCTGTCATAAATGATATATCAGCCCATGGCTTCCTCAAAACCATGTTTGGAGCAAGAGGCTGGTTGCCATCTCTGGTAATAGCTTTGGAAATGAGTCTTACTCGCTGTCAGTGCAAGTACATGATGCTCCTGCCTTCCTAAACAGGGGCATTCCTTGGAAAGGTTCTCTTTTCTCACTCATAAATATTTCCAGGACATGTGCTGAAGTGATGAAAGCAGTGTTTTCTGCAGGTGACATTTCTAGGAATAGTTTATCACAGAATCACAGAGACACTTTGGTTGGAAAAGACTTCTAAGGTCATCAAGCCCGACCGTCAACCTAACACTGATGTGGCTATTAAATGGTGGCTCACAGCTGAGCATCTCTGAATAGAACAAGGGAGATGTAAATGTCAAAAATTCATGTCTGCTGTGCCCCAAGGTGCCCTAGCACTGGAGGTGTGAAAGCTTAACTGTAAGAAAAAGGATTGCTTTAATGGGCATACTGATGCTTGGCAGAGGGCTGAGCCTGTGGTGGCAAACAGCACGGTTATGAGCTGCAGAGCCTGCTTTGGTACAGTGAGCAACACATACCCTTCATAGAATCATAGAATCATAGAATGGTTTAGGTTGGAAGGGACCTCAAGGATCATCCAGCTCCAACCCCCTGCCACAGGCAGGGACACCTCCCACTAGAGCAGCTCGCCCAAGGCCTCATCCAGCCTGACCTTAAACACCTCCAGGGAGGAAGCATCCACAACCTCCCTGGGCAATCCATTCCAGTGCCTTACCACCCTCACTGTAAAGAACTTCCTCCTAACATCCAGTCTAAATTTCCCCTCTTCCAGCTTAAACCCATTCCCCCTCGTCCTAACATTACTAGACCGTGTAAATAGTCCCTCCCCAGCTTTCCTGTAGGCTCCCTTCAAATACTGGAAGGCCACTATAAGGTCTCCTCGAAGCCTTCTCCTCTCCAGGCTGAAGAGCCCCAACTCTCTCAGCCTGTCCTCATAGCAGAGGTGCTCCAGCCCTCTGATCATCTTCGTGGCTCTCCTTTGGACCCGCTCCAGCAGTTCCATGTCCTTCTTGTATTGGGGGCTCCAGAACTGCACACAGTACTCCAGGTGGGGTCTGACGAGAGCAGAGTAAAGGGGGAGAATCACCTCCCTTGCCCTGCTGGCCACACTTCTCTTGATGCAGCCCAGCACTCGGTTGGCTGTCTGGGCTGCATGTGCACACTGCCGGCTCATGTTGAGCTTCTCGTCGACCCAGACCCCCAGGTCCTTCTCCTCAGGGCTGCTCTTCAGCCATTCATCACCCAGCCTGTATCTGTGCCTGGGATTGCACCGACCCAGGTGCAGGACCTTACACTTGGCCTTGTTAAACGTCATGAGGTTGGCCTGGGCCCACCTCTCCAGCCTGTCCAGGTCCCTCTGGATGGCATCCCTGCCCTCCAGCAAGTCAGCTGTGCCACACAGCTTTGGTGTATCTGCAAACTTGCTGAGGGTGCACTCACTTCCTCTGTCCATATCACTGACAAAGATGTTACAGAGCACTGGTCCCAGCACTGACCCCTGAGGAACACCACTTGTCACCGGTCGCCAGGTGGACATTGTGCCATTGATCACCACCCTCTGCATGCGACCATCCAGCCAATTCCTTATCCAGTGAGTGCTGCACCCATCCAGTCTGTGCTTTTCCAGTCCTTACGCAAGGAACCCTCATCCCTCCTCGACAGAACTCCTTAGCTGTGGAAATACGAGCTCAATTTCTTTTAAAGGTGCATTATGAAGCTGGAGTTTGAAATTAGGCATTTACAGTTTCAAAGAAAAAAAAACATCTCTGGGTGGGGAGGAACTTGTAATTTTGTCAAATTACACAGAAAATGAAACTGGAGGAGCAATAAAGTGCCTGAAACGAGGCAGTGAAAAGTTCCACAATGAAAAACCCCTATGTGCTGCTGCACGAGTGCAAAACACCTTTCCCTTGCCTTGCCTTAACGCTGCCCATTTCTCCACAAGCAATAATGACATAGTCTTGCTTTCACTCTTAAATACATGGCTCTTTGTTTAACTAGTTTTATGTTAAAATGGGAGGATAACCATTCTCCGTTTCATTTTGCCTTTCCCTTAGCTGTCTCCATTCAAAAGCTGTCCAGATTCAAAACAAAACAAAACAACCCAATGATTTCATTCAGGCAGGTAAATAATCCTTAAAATCCTATCCCACCTCACCCCTCAAAAAAGAAGCAAAGATCAGCTGTCATGAATTAAACTCCCTTTTCCCCTAACCCCAAATAAACTCGAGTCGGGCTGTGTTTGATTGTAATAACACACTTGTCCTTTCAGATCTGGCATGTTGCTATTTTGATTTTAAGGTCTTTTTAGGTCCTTTTTTTTTCTTTTTTTTTGGTTTCTTTGTTTTTCCTCAAGGCTGTATTAGAATTCCTTCGACTAAATTTGCTGTGGGTTTATGATGTCTTCATTAAAAATCAGAAACCAAGCGGATGTGAAGGGCTCTGAAGAGTTTGTAGGGCAAACACAACAGAAAGCACTTGTAAGATTTTTTTGGGTGTTTCGTATTGAAGCTGCTCTTGTTTCAGATGCTCTCAAAATGTGTCACACTTAACTATTTGGGGCCAAACATGAAGAACTAAAGCACTTACTAAATGTACTTTCAGTTGCCAGCCAGAGTCGAGATTAATGTGCAATATTGCTTCTCCCTTACTTACAGTAAATCCAGAGTAAACTTTCACTGATTTTACATCTCAGGGAATATCAGAATGGAAACCCTGACTAAAGAACACTGAACTATCACCAGAAGAGAGCTTTATTTCGAGCAAGCACAGCTTGTGTTTAAAACTGTCCTGTTGCAGAGTTATAGTCTCTTTTATAAAGTGTGATTTGTAAGCTCTTCCTTATTTTAATCACAGAGCAGAGCCCTGAGGGAGAAATATGGGCAACAGAAGCTGAAATTGAAGTTTCTGGTTGCCTTTTTCTGATTACTGTGGAGTAAGAGTCAATTTCAGGCTTTGCCTTCAACTTCCATCTAGTTAAGTCAGTAGTAGGTTAATTAATTAAACAATTAATTAAACACAGAATCATAGAATCAACAAGGTTGGAAGAGACCTCCAAGCTCATCCAGTCCAACCTAGCACCCAGCCCTACCCAGTCAACCAGACCATGGCACTAAGTGCCTCATCCAGGCTTTTCCTGAACACCCCCAGGGACGGTGACTCCACCACCTCCCTGGGCAGCCCATTCCAATGCCAATCACTCTCTCTGTGAATACAATTAATTAAACAATTAATTAAATTATTAATGCCAGTATTTCTTGTTTAATTATTTCAGTTTAATTATGTTACTTAATCATTAATTCATTAATTAAATCATTAATTAAAATGAGACTATAATCAGGTTATTTTCCATACTAACAGTGTTTTATGCCTAAGTACCTATGAACTGCTGCAGAGAGAATGGTGTAGTGTCTTCTCTTTACCTTTGAGCTGGTGGGACAAGAAGAAAAAGGAGAGCACTACAGCAAAAAAAGTCCTAAATTAAGGGTTAAAAAATGCTTTGAGGAAATGTTGAATACTAGGAGGAAGTTCTTCACAGAGAGAGTGATTGGCATTGGAATGGGCTGCCCAGGGAGGTGGTGGAGTCACCGTCCCTGGGGGTGTTCAAGAAAAGCCTGGATGAGGCACTTAGTGCCATGGTCTAGTTGACTGGCTAGGGCTGGGTGCTAGGTTGGACTGGATGATCTTGGAGGTCTCTTCCAACCTGGTTGATTCTATTCTATTTTATTCTTCTGAACTGAACATTTTCATTTTGCCATTTCTGGGTCACAACTTTTGGCTCTGATGTGTTTTTTTTTAGGTGGGCTTTACCTTCGCTTTGCGACGAAGTGGCAAAACCCTATCCAAATACAGTCTACGAGCAATGAGTAATGATGCAAGTTGTAATTCATTGGAGGCATTTAGATGGCAAATGATCGTGACATGAAGCTTTTAAGGCATAGTCAGTAGAGGTGAAGGGGAGCAGAAAGTGAGCACAAGTTAAACACGTAACCTTCTGCCTCAATTACCTCCCAAATCCACATGTCCGGTGTTCACTAGCCCTCATTTACACTAGAATAGACCCATTTTACTTTTCCTTTCATATTTCACCCTGCTGGAAGGTAGCCCACTCTCTTATGTCAGACCTGACAGGATGTGAATTATCTTCATCCAGCCTTGACATGACTTTGTGCAGGGTGATGTAATGCGCCAAAAAGTCTGGTTGAAAAAAATAAAAAAGAAAGAAGAAAAAAGAAAGGGGGGGGGGGGGGGGGGGGGGAAGGGAAGAGAGAGAGAGAGAGAAAGAGAGAGACTGTACTTACTAACAGGAAAGGAAACAAGCCCCTGTTTGACAACCAGTGGCTTAATATCAAGGAGAGCTTTCTTAGGAGAGGAAAAAAATTTGGTTTATGACCATATGAATTACTATTATTTATTCAGAGGGAAGAAATGGCTATTGAATTTTTAACTAGAATCGTCTGGCTAAGCAACCTACAAGGACCAGGCATTTGGACATGACTTTCAGGTAGATCCAGACAGGAAAGGCTCAAGCCAGGTCCCTCTGGGATCAATAAAACTACCAGAACTTGAGTGTGAGCTGGAGCAACATTCCCCTGTGTTCTCCTTTCCCTCCCTCTGGGGAAACCTACCAGAAGAGAATTATAGAATCATTTTGATTGGAAGAGACCTTTCAGATCATAAAGTCCAGCAGCTAACTCAGTGCTGCCAGGTCACCGCTAAGCCATGTCCATCAGCACCGCATCTCTGTGGCTTTTCAATCCCACCCTGGGCAGCCTATTCCAGCATTCGACAAACCTTTTGATGAAGAAATTGTTCCTCGTGTCCAACCGAAACCTCCCCTGGTGCAACTTGATGCCATTTGCTTTTGTCCTCTCACTTCTTAGTCAGAAGAGAATGACCCCCTCCTGGCTCCAATCTCTTTTCAGGGAGCTAGAGAGACATTCTCCTCTCAGCTGTGTCTTCTCCAGGCTAAACAGCCTCAGTTCCCTCAGCTCTTCCTCAGAAGACTTGTTCTCTGGACCCCTCACCAGTTTTGTGTCCCTTCTTAGGACATGCTCCAGAACTTTAATGTCCTTCTTGGAGTAAGTGGCACCAAACTGAACCCAGCATTGGAAGTTTGGCCTTATGAGTGCTGAGTACAGTGGGCCAATCACTTTCCTGGTCATGCTGGCCATATTATTGCTGCCACAGACCCAGATACTGTTGGCCATTTAGGCATGCATTGGCTCGTATTTAACCAGCCATTAACCAGCATCCCCAGGTCCGTTTTCGCCGGGTAGCTTTCCAGCCACTCTTCCACAAACCTGGAGCGTTTCATGGACTTGTTGTGACCCAAGTGCAAGACCTGGCACTTGGTATTACCCCACTCCAGGAGACCTCTTTTTATCCTTTTGTCACTGTGCCCTGTGGGTGCAACACACTCAAGCGAAACCCTGCCTCTGCCACCCTTACACTCCAAGCCCCTTCAGCTGGGGCTGCATTCCAGCAGTGTGAGCTGAAACTGTATCCCTCTAAGTTGGTGAGGCATTCAGCATGTCTGTGTGTGGACTTGTGAACTTTTACCTTTTACCTATCAGCAGTGAAGCTCACTTCACCCTTTCCTTCCCTTGAACAACCTGGAAGTAAGCAGTGGAGACCCAAATCTGCCCTGTGTCACGGAAAGGTCTCCAGCATATCGTCATGGCAAAACAGCTCTCTGTCTACATGATTTCCTTGCTGTGCTGCTCACCCTGGGCTGACACTGGAAATATTGGGGAGTATGTCAGGGACTTTGCAGATGGATTTGCAGATTAAAGCAAATGCATGGTGTGGGTGAGACTGGCAGCTGTCAGGTAATGTAGCAGCCCTGCAGGTGATGGAAGCAGGCAGAAGAAAAGACGGCAGACTTCCCCCAGGAGTGGTTTGAAGCCTCAAAGGTCAGTAGAGTTTCTGGCAGCCAGAGCTCAGATTGAGACAAGCAATAGCACTGGTGCTGGGCCCAGGGAATGGGTTCAGCCTGGGAAGATGGAGGAAACACAAGTTTTTGCAGGATTTCCTTCCCTGGGATAAATTACCCACGAGCTCTGAGTCTGATGCTTTGTGAAGTGGGAACTGCATGGTGTCCTGACTCACAGCCCTGCCGGCAAGACACAAGAGTCCATGTTTAGAGACTGTTTAGAGACTCTAAAACAAGAATGACAAAACCCCACTTTGACCCAGTATTTTGTTCACATTTCTGTTTTAACCAGCAGAACACTGTCTGAAGCAGACTATGGAGTGGCAAGAGGAGCCTGGAGCAGCTTTTTTGAGTGGCTCTGAACTTTTCCATGCGTAGTTTTATTTCCTCTTATTTAGTCTCATCACTGAAACCCATTGCTTAATTAGCTGATGTCCCCACAGTATCCACAGCTCCTGTGGGAGATGCCCACCAGAGCTTCTTGTGAGGGCAAGAGGGATTGCAAACCTCATGGGACTCCCAGCAAAGTACTTCAGAGTAAATGGACCACGGAGGTTGCAAAGGCAAATGGATGTTGTAAACATCTTATGTATGTCTGGGTGCTGCTGTGCATTGCTGCAACCCACCCTGAGCTATATTAAAAGTATCTATTGCTGGAGCATGGCCACATAAGGGCAATAAATCTGGTGAAGGGTCTGGAAAACATGTCTTCTGAGGAGCAGCTGAGGGAACTTGGGTTGTTTAGTCTGGAGGGGGGTAAGGGGACACCTTATTGCTCTCTACAGCTTCCTGAAGCAAGGCTGGAGTGAGGTGGGACTTGGTCTCTTCTCCTAAATAAGCAGCAATTGGATGAGAGGAAATGGCCCCAAGTTGTGCCAGGGAGGTTTAGGTTGGCTATTAGGAAAAATGTATTTCCTGGAAGAGTGGTCAGGCATTGGAACTGGCTGCTCGGGGAGGTGGTGGAGTCACTACCCATGGAGGTGTTTGAAAACTGTGTAGACGTGGCACTTTGGGGCATGGTTTAGTGGGCATGGTGGTGTTGGGTTGAGGGCTACACTTGATGATATTGAAGGTTTCTTTCAAGCATAATGATTTTATGAACCTGTGAAGTGACAAAGTAACAAATTTCTGTCCATGTCTTTAATGAATGTGTCCAAAACAGTCTTCAGCTGTGGTCTTTCAGGCCTTTCAGCCATGACACTACAGTTACTCAAGAAAGGGAGCAGAGATACTCGACTGTTTCTAATCTACAAAACAGAACACAAGCCCTGTGAGGAGAGGCTGAGGGAGCTGGGGTTGTCTAGCCTGGAGAAGAGGAGGCTCAGGGGGGACCTCATTGCTGTCTACAACTACCTGAAGGGAGGTTGTAGCCAGGTGGGGGTTGTTCTCTTCTGCCAGGCAACCAGCAACAGAACAAGGGGACACAGCCTCAAGTTGTGCCGGGGGAGGTCTAGGCTGGATGTTAGGAGGGAGTTGTTGGCAGAGAGAGTGATTGGCATTGGAATGGGCTGCCCAGGGAGGTGGTGGAATCACTGTCCCTGGAGGTGTTCAAGCAAAGCCTGGATGAAGCACTTAGTGCTATGGTCTGGTTGATTGGCTAGGGCTGGGTGCTAGGTTGGACTGGATGATCTTGGAGGTCTCTTCCAACCTAGTTGATTCTATGATTCTATGACATCAGTTCTGTTTCTGTGAACCACACTGATGCACATCTATGTTTTTTTATGGCAGCAGTGCCATGTGCCCCTATGTATATGGATGTATGGTGACACGTTGGACTCTGTTTTTAGCTACAAACCTAAATGCCAGCTCACTTTTACTTACCCCTGTTTGATTACAAGATGAATCTGGTTCCCGGGGAGGTCAGCCTGACTGCGATGGCTGCAGCCAGACGTATTGCAATGTCAAGCGTTCCCACGCAGAGCCCTGCCAATGTCTCCCAGCCTTGACCTTGAAACACCCTCTGCCATTCCAAACCCTCAGTGAGAGCTGAAAAATGTGCTGACACCAAAAGCCCTGCTGCACACAGATATGCAGTATTGGGAACCTTTCAGAGCAATCATGCTTGTTTTGCAAGCGTGCCTCCTGTCTCCAGGTGCTGGGCGAGAGTTGAGTGACGACCGTGCTTTGTCACCATGTTGTCATTTGCACGCTAATGACACTTAAATCCACTTGAGCTCTATTTATCTCTGGTACAATCTAAAGGGAAAGAGTTAAATCTCGGGTCCTTAATTCTGCTTCTTTGCGGTGTGCTTTGAGTGAAATTTTCCACAATGTGGGTGGCGAGATCCTGGCCCAGGTTGCCCAGAAAGGTGGGAGATGCTCCATGCCTTTAAATATTCCAGGTCAGTATATTTAGGGGCTCTGAGCAACCTGATCTAGTTGAAGATATCCCTGCTCACTGCAACGAGGGTGGACTGGGCGGTCTTTAAAGGTCCCTTCCAACCCAAACCAGTCTGTGGTGATTCTATGACTCCAGAGTGACTCCAGCGACTTGGGAACCTGGGCTCTTATCTCTTGTCAGTCCTCCACAGATGCGTTTGCAGTCTCAGAGTCCAACTGGAAACATTTGTCAGTGCCCCTTACATAATACTGGGTCTTATGGAAAAATTGAACCCTCCAGTACATGCAGAGGAAATTCCAGAGTGAGCTTACTGACAGACATGTCTTGGAAGTTAGCTAGTTGCTTTGGCAGAGACCCAGGATTTTTTTTCTTCCTTTTCCCCCACCACCCTTTGACAAAAGAGAGGGAGAAAATGCTTTTGGAGCAGAGGGCCTTGAAGCCCAGGACACCCCACTGGTGTTTCAACTCTTTTGAGGATATTTGGTATGAGTCAAGATGGTGCATGCAGAAAAGAAAAACAGCATTTGGGAGACAAAAAGCTGCCAAGAAAAGAAACCTCTAGCACTGCAAGGTTGACTCTTTGGTTATGAAAATTCTGTTGCTTCTTTGACTGAATTTATTGATCTCTAAAATATTGTAGTCTGGTCTAACAGGTCCTCAGCAGAAGTGAGCTGTAGCAGCTCAGTGTGGGTTTTAAAGAAGGCGGAGGTCTGATATGGCTGTATAAAAGAAGACATTGCAAAACCTGTGGCCAGCAGTTCAAGGTCTGGTTGATTGGACAGGGCTGGGTGCTAGGTAGGACTGGATGATCTTGGAGGTCTCTTCCAACCTGGTTGATTCTATGATTCTAAGGGAAGAGATTCTCCCCCTCTACTCCACTCTGGTGAGATCCCACCTGGAGTACTGCATCCAGTTCTGGAGCCCTCATTACAGGAAGGATGTGGAGATGCTGGAGTGTGTCCAGAGAAGGACCATGAGGACGATCAGAGGGCTGCAGCACCTCTCCTGTGAGGACAGACCGAAAGAGTTGGGGCTGTTCAGGCTGCAGAAAAGGAGGCTCCCAGGTGACCTTCTTGTGGCCTTCCACTATCTGAAGGGGGCCTAAAAAAAAGCTGAGGAGGGACTTTTGAAGCTATCAGGGAGTGACAGGACTGGGGGGAATGGAGCAAAGCTGCAGATGGGTAGGTTCAGGCTGGCTGTGAGGAGGAAGTTGTTCAGCATGAGAGTGGTGAGAGCCTGGAATGGGTTGCCCAGGGAGGTGGTTGAGGCCCTGTGGCTGGAGGTGTTTAAGGCCAGGCTGGATGAGGCTGTGGCCAGCCTGAACTAGGGTAGGGTGTCCCTGCCCATGGCAGTGGGGTTGGAACTAGGTGATCCCTGTGGTCCCTTCCAATCCTGACTGATTCTATGATTCCATGATTCTAAAAGGCTCTCACCAGATGTTTGACCTAGAAGCTATATCACCCTGGGAATGCTGTTCCAAGAGCACTGGGAAACTGAGTCAGCATCAGCAAAATGTGCACCAAATCTCTGTGGGTGGACATTCCATGTGGCTGTGAACAAAACCAGAACAAAAGGTGCTTTTTGAAGTGAACTGGAAGGTGTCTGTCTCCCTGTTGAGGCTGTAAGTGCACCACAGGCACATTTGTTCTGCTATTTTGGAGAACAAGTTGAATTCATTGATCTGACTTCCCCAGTTTTCAAGGTGATGCCCCCAAATCCCTGCTTTGAAAGAGCCCTTCCATTGAATTCCTGTGGAATTTGATCAGACATCTAACCAGCTAGTAAACATGAGGGAGTCTTGCCATGCAGCCCCACCATCCCAAAACACTCACTAATTCAGGTGTCCTCATTTGCCAGGTCAGGTAACGGCGTGCCTGAAAGCCGAACACACTGTAGGTACAAATGACTTCCAGCTGAAAAGAACATTTTCATCCCCTCCTCTTCTCATCACACCCCTCACCTTGACTGGGAATGTTGAAAGCAGTTTCATCTCACCTCATGATGATGCCTGAGGTGACACTGCTGTGGCTGGCACCCATCTGCTCCTGTCATTGAGGACCCCATCACTACCACCACATGAGACCAAATGCTGGAGAAGGAGCACAAGGCATTTTCTTGCTCCCCCATTCCAGTCCTGGTCTGTGGCTTTTCTGAGTCATCCTGTAAAGACCAGACTCTGCAGCAAGCAGGACTGACAGAGAAAAAAAAAAGAAGGGGGGAAAAAAAAGGAAGAAAATAAATAAAAGAGCAATGGAGAAAAATGAGGCCCTCCTCCTGCTTCCCACCAACGCCCCTTGCATTTGTTATTGCATAGGATCTTCCTGGCCAGACTTGACCTGCAAACAGTGGTCACCAGTGAACCATCAAAGGCCTTTCACATCTCCAGCAGCTGCAGGGAGGGTTCCTGTAAGCACTCCTATCACTTTGACACCTCCAAAGCCTGCAACGCCAATTGTAGGCTGTCATGGGCTGTGTTTCAGGGACCACCTTCAATGCTTTGGCTCCAAAGAGCTGCTTTTTTTCCAATTCATTGACACAGGGGGATATATATCTCCAAACTTGGCTGCAGCAGCGAGTGCATGCCTTGAGGATTACATAGCAAGTGAACTTTGTCAGTGTAAGCCCTAGTCAATAGGAGGAATTAAGTAGAAAGACCTCTATTGTTCCAGCTAGCCTTCTGAAGGCACTGATTGGCAGTAAAATGTCTTAAGTGACAGATGTAAAGTAAATATTACCCATGCCAAGTCTCTATATTACTTTGATTACCCACCATCAATCAATTTGTTCTTTTGCCTTGTAACAAAACCAGCTGCTGTTATACTTGTAGACCCCTCTGATGAAGTCCCAAGCATAATTGATTAGCAAAGTGAAAAGAAAAGTTGCACAAAGGACAGCAAAATGTATCTCAGAGAAAAATGGGAGCATTGTCTCTGTGCACATGTGTGTGCCTTCAGCAGCCTGCCTATTAGAGACAGAGTGATACAACTTCCACCATATACATATACGATCTTGGAGGTCTCTTCCAACATGGTTGGTTCTATTCCATTGCTCCTTGTCCTATCCCAGGGAGCCAGTGAGCAGAGCCTGTCTCCCCTCTCCTGAGCCCTAGCCATCAGATGTTCATAAACATTGATTAAATCCCCTCTCAGTCTTCTCCACAAAGAATGGTGAAGATTGATTGTTTCATGAGGCAGTGCCTTTTGGATCTATATCACAAACTGCTGTGTATGCCCATAGCAAATCAGCGTTGGTGCCTGGTTGCAGCTCCTGGTACATTGCTTATTTTGATTTGTGGAAGAAGAGAGGGATGAAGGCAGTCCAGTGCTGTCTGAAACTCATGTAAGAGTTTTAAGGCAAAAAGAGAACTCAGGAGTGTATACCTGCTGCCACATTCTTCTCTTCTGGTTGGACAGCAGGTGATGTACTCAACACTGGCCAGAACTCATCTTGAGTACTGTCACCAGTTCTGGGCCCCTCAATTCCAGAGAGATGTTGAGGTGCTGGAACATGTCCAGAGAAGGGCAACAAAGCTGGGCAGGAGCCTGGAACACAAATGCTGAAAGTAGAGGCTGAGGGAGCTGAGGGTGTCCAGCCAGCAGAAGAGGAGGCTCAGAGCAGACCTCATTGCTGTCTACAGCTACCTGAAGGGAGGTTGTAGCCAGGTGGGGGTTGGTCTCTTCTCCCAGGCAACCAGCAACAGAACAAGGGGACACAGTCTCAAGTTGTGCCAAGGGAGGTCTAGGCTGGATGTTAGGAGGAAGTTCTTTACAGAGAGTGATTGGCATTGGAATGGGCTGCCCAGGGAGGTGGTGGAGTTTCCATCCCTGGAGGTGTTGAAGCAAAGCCTGGCTGAGGCACTTAGTGCAATGGTCTGGTTGACTGGCTAGGGCTGGGTGCTAGGTTGGACTGGATGATCTTGGGGGTCTCTTCCAACCTGGTTGATTCTGATTCTATACACATTCTGATTCTATAGCCCCTTAAGCCAGCCAGCTGCCTCATTAAACATTAAGTCAAGTCTTTATAATATCCCCATGGCTTTCACAATGGCAACATGTCCTGAAGTACAAGGAAAAGGAGGTGTTCAAAAATTGTGTAGACATGGGACACGCTTTAGTGGGCACAGTGGTGTTGGGTTGATGGTTGAAGAGGAGACTGAGTGGTGACCTCATTCATGTTTATAACTGTGTAAAGAGTGAGTGCCAGGGGGATGGAGCCAGGCTCTGCTTGGTGATGCCTGATGACAGGACAAGGGGCAATGGGTGGAAGCTGAGTGGAAGCTGAGGCATAGGAAGTTTCACTTAAACATGAGGAGTTTTTTCACTGTAAGGATGACAGAACACTGTAACAGGCTGCCCAGGGAGGCTGTGGGGTCTCCTGCTCTGGAGATATTAAAAACACACCTGGATTCATTCCTGTGTGATCTGGTACAGGAGATCCTGCTCTGGCAAGGGAGTTGGACTGGAGGAGCTTTTGGGGTCCCTTCCAGCCCCTGACATTCTATAATTCTGTGATCTTAGAGGCCAACTGGAACAATCTGAAGGTTCTCTGAAAGCTGCATTACTGAGGTTGTCTTGTGAATGGAGGTGAAACTGGATGCAAAGGATTAACCCTCCTAGGGGTGGTCTGAACCTGGTGCCATGTCCTCCTGACTCCTCCCTGGGGTGGTCTGAACCTGAGCCCAGGTGCAATGGTTAGCCCACTCCCACTTCCTGTCTAGACCCCCTCTCAAACCAGAGGAGCTTCCTGTTTCTCTCTCTGACCTGCCTGCCTGATAGCACCAGCCCTGTTCCTGCTGCTCCTGTTTTGCAGTGTGGCCACCTTACCACATGATGGGACAACCACCTTCTGAACCTACCTCCATCCTGTGCCATCAGCCTGGCTGTATCCATATTTTGTTTCTTGTTTCCCTTCCCTCTACCTTTTTGAAACTCCTCTTACCTTAAATATCTTCTATTTATTGTTAAAGTTTTTCTTTTAACTCCCAAATCAGAGCAAGGCTATTCTTTGAGTGTTTTACCCCTTTTTCCTCTCTACATCTAATTCCTTTCTTTCCAAAATGAGGAGAGGGGAAGGTACCCTATTATTGTATTGTTCTGTTAGGTATTTTGGCCTCCAGGAAGCTAAATCAGACCAATACACTGGAGGTGAAGATGCTGAAGATGCAGATGATAACCTATGCATTTGATGCACAACACAGCTACAGGCATTAACATAATATTTTCTTTCCAGAGGTTTCTTGAAGCCCAGAGTAACATCCTTTTTCTCTTTAATTCATTCTAAAATTAATGAGTGCCCACAGCATTGAAGGTCCTTTTGTATTAGTTACATGACAGAAGAAGGCAAAGGGTTTCAGCTCCCTTAATGAGAAGGAAAGCCTTTTTTTGGCAAGTGATGAGTGCATATGCTCCACTGAGGGTTCCTGGAGGTAGCCCACTTGTTGCCCTGCTCAGGGACAGGGCTGGAAACACTCTGCACACTCACTGTCTCAGCACATGTTCCCTGATGCCTCCCTCCAGCAGTAAGCTCTCTTCCCGTTAAGTGTGACAGTAGGTTTAGAGCTCAAAGCACTTAGCCATGTGCAAAGATGTAAGGACAGCCACACAGGCTCATGTTTTCTTCCTCTGACGGGATCAGGAACAGGCACTGAGGGAAACACCACCAAAAAAAAAGCAACCCTAAGAGTAGTGTTTTGAGTATTCTCCCAGTTTATGGCTTAGTACCAATGGAGGGATTTCCTCATCTGAAGGCTGCAAGTTCATGGTCATCATTGATGTTCATGTTCACTGATGGATATGTTCCCTGAGGATTTCTCTAAGTTCTTTTCCAAGCCATGTCTGTTCTCTGATATCCTGTAGCACAGGGTATGAACAGAACTATACCCTCTGAAATTGTGCTTAGGCCTTGCTATCTGATAATGTCACTGCATGCCCCAGGGTCAACACTAACCTGTGGGGTTCCTGTCCTCCAAGGGCTCCTCTGGTGACCCAGTAGTGGGCCACCTGCCTTGTACCAGGGTGTACAAACGTCTCTGAGACATGATTTCTATTAGCTATAAAAGTATGTGGCAGAGAGCTGTAATTTTGAGATGGAAGGACTGGATAGGGCTGGATGCTGGGTTGGACTGGATGATCTTGGAGGTCTCTTCCAACCTGATTGATTCTATGATTCTAAGCAGCTGTTTCAAAGAGCTGCTGCTCCAGCTCAGAGACCTCTCTGCAATGAAAGCAAGCACACCAGGTTCTGTCACTGGCTAGCTTTTGACCTTATATTTATGTTTATGGTGTGTTCATCTCTGTGAGTCATGACGAGAAAGTATCTTGCCTAATTGCACAGAAAATTAAGTGTATTTTAGGATTCACTTCACCTTTCAAGTCCCTCTTATGGGTTAGTTTGGGGATCAGCCTTTGCAGATATTGGAATTGAATTTGCACAACAGTGATTTTATGACTCTGAGTAGTCACAGCCTCAAGTTGTGCCGAGGGAAGTATGGGCTGGATGTTAGGAGGAAGTTCTTCACAGAGGGAGTCATTTGCCATTGGAATGGGCTGCCCAGGGAGGTGGAGGAGTCGCTGGCCCTGGAGGTATTCAAGAAAAGATTGAATGAGGCACTTAGTGCCATGGTCTAGATGACTGGATAGGGCTGGGTGCTAGATTGGACTGGATGATCTTGGAGGTCTCTTCCAACCTGGTTGATTCTATGATTCTGTGATTCTATTAGGAATAAGTTGTTCACTTTGAGGGTGGTGGAACATTAGCACTGGTTGCCCAGGGAAGTTGTGGAGGCTCTATCCTTGTCCATGCTTGTTGGGGCTCTGAGCAACCAAATGTAACTGGGGTTGCCCCTGGTTACTACATGGGGTTGACCTAGATGGCCATTAAAGGTCCTTCTGACCCAGTGCATTCTACGATTCTATGACTTTAAACACAGGCACCACACTGGCATTTGTACCAAGACAGTTTAAGTAGCTTTAATGCAGCTGCTCCACCACTAATAGCTGCCTGGTTACTGCATTGGTTCATACATGACAAATCTAGCTGCAGATTTAGCTGGAGCCACTGGTATGTGTATTTTTGGAGTTACTTTTATGGTAAAATCATTAAGGCCACCCAGCAGCCAACATGTGATCTCCCTATTGGTTTGGCTTTGATTAGAGGCATTACCAATAAGAAGCTAAATATTATCCTGAAAATAACTATTGTTCGGTGGCCTTCAGCAGCAGATGGCCACAGCAGCAAGCACTTATTTATGGCTTCTGTGCAGTAGTTCTACTTAGTTAACATGATGAAAACTTCCTTTCCAGCCAAACTGGGAGCCCAAATCGCTGTAGAAATGGTTGATTAGGTGGCCCAAACTTTGTTTGCTGGCAGATGGCTTTCCTGGGAGGTGGCAGTCTGGAGAGGTGTGAAGGGCAAACCCAGAAGCTGCTGAAGAGTTTTGCTGTCGGCGGATGGACTTCTCGCCGTTTTGTGGGTGGCAGCATTCATTCACATGGCACACACACCCAAGGCAAATTAAGAGAGGGAGGTAACATGGCAGTTTTCATCAAAGCTCAGACAGATTTCCTTCTGAAATAGACTCTCTAGGGGACGGCCTCGCTCAGTGCAAAACGGCTGCGAGTTCATATAAATAAAAGGGCAGCGTGCCAGAGCAAACAGAGTCACACAGCTCTGCCTGTGACAAGAAATTCTGCCCCCAGTTCCTGTCATTCCCCTGCCCAGAAGTCAAAATCTGGTTTTGTTCTGGCAGGCGTTGGAATGGAGCATGGGGAACGTGTTTTGCCACATTCAAAGACCCATCTGTGCACTGCAGGAGCAAAGGTGACCTCAGGGTGGATGTCATCTTTCCCTTTCTTCCTGCTGAAAAATGAATAGCTCTAGAAGGATGCTTCTGCATGTCACACGTGATATTTGCCTTATTCCTTTCTGCATGAAAACGTCTGACAAAGGGGGATGAAGATTCCCAGATGTAAAACTGCTTCATGCCTTGTTCTTAGGGACTTTTACTGACAGATGAAGAAATGAAGATCACAGGATCACAGGATGTCAGGGGTTGGAAGAGGTCTAAAGGGATCATCAAGCCCAAACTTCCCTGCCACAGCAGGACCATACAATCTAGCTCAGGTCACAGAGGAATGAATCCAGACAGGCCTTGAAAGTCTCCAGAGAAGGAGACTCCACAACCTCTCTGGGGAGCCTGATCCAGTTTTCTGGGACCCTTACAGTAAGAAGTTCCCCTTTGTGTTGAGGGTGAACTTCCTGTGCTGCAGCTTCCATCCATTGCTCCTTGTCTCATCCCAGGGAGCAAGTGAGCAGAGCCTGTCCCCCCTCCTGACCCCCAGCCCTCAGAGATTTATAAACATTTATTAAATCCCTTCACAGTCTTCTCCAGGTCCCTCAGCCTCTCCTCATCAGGCAGTGCTCCAGTCCCCTAATCATCCTTGTAGCCCCCCACTGGACCCTCTCCAGCAGATCCCTGTCCCTCTTAAACTTGTAGACTCAAAAGATGTTGGAGGTAGCACAATGAGAAACACACCTGAACGACAAAACATGAGGTGGGGACCAATCTTGTGGCCTATGTCCTTACAGTACGTGACACAATGGTGTCTGTGGTCATGTCTGAGGCTTCTAGTGTGCATTGGAATGATGAAAACATAATTAAGAGCAACAGCTTGATTTGCTGACAGGAAGACACAAATCACCCACGTGCACGCTTCTGATCAGGAGTGTGTGGAAAAACATTGATTTCCAAGATGTGAGGTCAGAATTAGCGCTCCTTGGAAAGGTATTGCAGTCACAACCACTCAGGAAAGCTTTAGCACCTGCCCAAATCCAAGGAAAACAATGTAACCCAGCTGGAGCCCAGCCCAAACAGATGTTGGGCATGAGCAAGAACCAGATTTTTGACATCACAATCACCCTCAGATTCAGACTGAGACCTATCTCTGCTTCTTGTAGCTGTAAAATGAAATTATTTGGCTGCTCATGTAGAGTGGGGACCATAGTAGAGATCCTTGGACAGGCTTACGGTGGACACTGGTTATAGTCCAAATAAGAGCCAGTCCAGCAATAGATTCAGAATGAACTCACACACACTACAGACCTAACACACCAAAGAAAAGCTTTATAAAGGGTTTTTTTTTTCTCCTTATTCATTCTTATTTCTTTCTTACTCTTATTCTTCATTCTTATTTCTTTCTTATTCTTATTCTTCAGTGGAGTGATCCCAACATTTTTTGAGTCTAAACATCAGGGCACCCGGCTGGAGCACAAGTGTCCTGCTTATATTCCAGTGTATTGGGTAATTAGTGAAGATTTCTCTGGTTGTTTCTTCTTTGTGCCAGTATGATGAGCTGGATACAATCATGACAAGTGGAAGCAACTGGAATCCAGTCATAGTAGGGTGACAGAGGATCAGGTTCATCACTGTGCTCCTGCCTGGATCAGTGGATGGTTTGGGATGTGCTATTTCAAGTCTCTGTAGATCTGCTGGGAAGTAAAGAAGAGTTTTGAGAAAATGAGTTTAAAGAATTGCAGATTTCGTAGCTGTGGGCAATGGAGCTACCAGGTTTTGACTGCAACTCCATTACATTGTGGGGTGTATCATTTCTCAGCCTTCCTTTTGCTGGGTAGCAATCTGTTGATCTCATTTTATGTTACAGCCCTTCATTATACCTAAATATATCAAGAACATGGACCTCCAGCATTCCAGAGTCATAACTCATGTCAAGCTAACCAAAGTAAGCACATTCAGCTTCTAGTGGCCCACAATCTATCTCAAAGGTCATCACAATCTCCAGAGTCTGAGGAAACCCACGGTTGCTGCAATGTCTGATTTCTCTGAAAGGCAAGGGGGGAAAAAAAGCCTCTGAGTCTCCTGAAAAAAACCTCAAAGGTTTTTTTGTTTGATTTTTTTTTTTCCCTCTCTTTTTTCCCTTTTTTTTTTTTTTTGTTGTTTTGTTTTGTTTGGTTTGTTTTTTAGATTTCCTTCCCTCACTCCAGGTGATCTACAACCTCAGCTTTTTGGTGGAAAGCAAGAACAAACAGAATAACAACTGCCAGGTAAGCCAAGCAGCCAGGTCTTCACCAAGCAAACACAGTCCACAAAGTTCCTCCAGTTGTGCCTACTCCGTGAAGAGCCTGAAATTTGGAGCAGCAGACTGGAAATGAAATGTGAGCTGTGAATTTACCTTTGGTGCCAATCAAGGAAACGAATACAGCCTGGCCTGTCGGGGTTCTGTGTGTCAATGGCAACATGAAAATAAAAATGTAAGCACAGGCCAGAGACTGCTTGTTTTTTTCTGACAAGAAAAGGAAGAAATAGAAAAGAAAAGCGACTGTCCTCCAAATGTGGTGCTAATTAAAGGTTCTCGGGTGAGCTCCTCAAGAGGGTGTATAAGCAGAAGGGTAAAGGGTGTTTGTGCTTCATAAGGAAAATATTTAGACCGTGTATATAACCATAGCTGAGAAAACTTGTTCAAGGTCTAAATAGTGTGACTACACGAATTAGACTGATGGCTGCTCTGGTGGCTGAAGTGGATGTTCAGCGGAGCAAACCAAAGACTGCAGCAGACGTGCCTGGAGAAGAGGAGGCTCAGGGGAGACCTTATTGCTGTCTACAACTACCTGAGGGGTGGTTGTAGCCAGGAGGAGGTTGCTCTCTTCTCTCAGGCAGCCAGCACCAGAACGAGAGGACACAGCCTCAGGCTGTGCCAGGGGAAGTTTAGGCTTGAGGTGAGGAGAAAGTTCTTCACTGAGAGAGTCATTGGCTACTGGAATGGGCTGCCCAGGGAGGTGGTGGAGTCGCCGTCCCTGGAGCTGTTCAAGGCAGGATTGGACGTGGCACTTGGTGCCATGGTCTAGCCTTGAGCTCTGTGGTAACGGCTTGGACATGATGATCTATGAGGTCTCTTCCAACCTTGGTAATACTGTGAGACTGTGATACTGTGATACTGTGATGCAGCAGCACAGAGCTGTGTAAAGGACACTGCTCAGCCCTGCACTAGAGCAAGGTGGTGTAAACCTCTGTCTTTGTAGTAAAGCCACATGCCACTGGGAGTCCTCAGTGATTCTGCTTATCTTCATGGTAAATTAAAAAATGATTCCTCTTCCTCACGCTGAAGAGTCTTCCTCCTCTCACAGGAGGTTTGCACGTGTTCATATACTTGTAACCTTCCAGAAGAGCAACTCCATTAAAGCTTTTTATTTGAAGTGAAGACCTGTGGTAGAGAGAGAGATATGTGGAATAAATAATATATGTACATGTACAGATGGAGTATGTAAATATGTAAATGACTGGGCAGCAGCAGCAACTTACCAAAACACTTCCGTTGTTCATCAGCTCTTCTGCCTTGCCACCCATGTTTGTTGGGACAGAGGCTGAGACAGATGAAAGCACTTCCACTGCTAAGGTAAAACCCGAAGATGTCAGAGGGAAACATGAGGGACAAGACTCATTGTTCCTTAAACAAGTGAGATTTCTGGTAAATTGTATCAGTGGTGAACAAGGGACTGCCTCCTGGCTTTTGCAGAGGGCTCCGCTCAGTCGCCTAGCCCAGCAAGATGCTGACAAGTCATAGAATCATAGAATCATAGAATCAACCAGGTTGGAAGAGACCTCCAAGATCATCCAGTCCAACCTAGCACCCAGCCCTACCCAGTCAACTAGACCATGGCCCTAAATGCACCATCCAGTCTTTGCTTGAACACCCCCAGGGACGGTGACTCCACCACCTCCCTGGGCAGCCCATTCCAATGCCAATCACTCTCTCTGCCAACAACTTCCTCCTAACATCCAGCTTATAATTCCCCCAGCACAACTTGAGACTGTGTCCCCTTGTCCTGTTGCTGGTTGTCTGGCAGAAGAGACCAACCCCCACCTGGCTACACCCTCCCTTCAGGTAGTTGTAGACAGCAATGAGGTCTGCCCTGAGCCTCCTCTTCTCCAGGCTAAACAACCCCAGCTCTCTCAGCCTCTCCTCACAGGGTTTGTGTTCCAGGCCCCTCACCAGCTTTGTCACCCTTCTCTGGACACATTCCAGTACCTCAACATCTCTCTTGAGGAGCCCAGAGCTGGACACAGTCTGTGGTAGGAGAACTGGAAATGCATCAGGGAGACAGACAGCTTTTAAATGTCAGCACTTCAAGTCAGAGAATGATGGGAAGGGAGTTGAAATTCATTCCCCAGCCCTGTGGCTGTATGATAGCTTACACTTGACCCTCACTGATATAACTGGAAGAGTATTAATGACCACCACTTTGCACCACGGACCAATGCAGAGGCATTGCCCTTGAATCAATGATTTTCAATGTTAATGTGCTTGCTGCACTTGCTTCTTGGATAGCAATCTCTGTCTGAAAAACAAGTAAGGGTCAGTGAGATCTCATACAGCAAGAAATGAACCTGATAGACCTCCTCCATAATGTTTTTTTCAAGTGTTGGTCACACAAGAAGCCTTTGGCAGGGTTGTGACGTGGGTATTTCACTGCTCCTGTTGAAAAGCTGGTGGGGGAAGCTCTGTCTCTTTCAGCCCTTGACCATTTGGTCACTCTCTCCACTGCTCTACCAGAATAGATTCCTCCCTTACACAGACTCCATTTTTCTTGTGCTTTCCTAACATAAACCAGTCAAACCTGGTTCTGTGTTAGGTTAAGCAAAGCAGCCACACTTAAAAGATGTAAAAATGAGTGACATATTACATATATATGAATGCATTCTATAAAAGGTCTCAAATAGACCAAGATTTTCATTAAATAAGAAAGTTACAAAATTTAAGAGCCTGGCAGCCTCCACCTGCTGCCTTGCTCTGCAAGTTGCCTTTCTAAAGCTTAGACATGGACAGCAGTATTACCAAGCAGGAGTGAAGGAGAGAGGATCCAGTCCCTCATATCCTCAGGCAAAAGGCTGTGTGTAATGCAATCACCAAGAATTGATGCTGTTGTGTCGAAAATCTTTACCCATCCACTGCTCCTTCCACTTGCATTCTGCAGGATGCCCTGTTGGAAGAGGTCCCTTTTTCTAAGTGGTACTGGCAGGCTTTAATCTTTTTAAGTCATGGTTGAAGAGCAAAAAAGAATTAAAAAAAAAAAAAAAGTGGTTACAAGTATTGAGATTGGGAACAAGAGAGAGACAGATGCCAAAACATGATGAAAAAAATCTGTTTCTTCTGCTTGCTGCTTGTATTGAGATTCAAGTTTCTCTGGAAGTGGAACTGGAGCTGATTGAAACAGGTTCCAAACATGGACTTTACATCTAAGACTTGCATGACAAGATATGCAGCTAGCCTGTAGCAGAGCCTCAGTTCTAAGCATCACACTCTATCTTGGAGCTGGTTTCCAACAAAGTCATTAGGAATCTTTGCACAGACAGCTGATAACCAGATCCAATCCCAGCTCGTGCCAGGAAACTCCAAGCATACGTGGCATTCACAGTGACTGAGCCCTCCTAGGGGTCTCTCGCACCATGGCAGATTCAGGAATGACATCCGAAAGGATCTTTCCAAGGCAGTAACTCAGGCATTTGCACAAAGGGCTGACTGATCTGAGCCTATGTGTTAATGTTCAGAACTCAGCAAGGCACACCCGCCTCCCCTCAGCTGCTTTTCATGTGACTCCATTCCTGTCAGTTTGTCATCTTTGCTAGGAAAACCTTTCTCATCATTCCAAAGACACTCGAGTGGAGAGGTTAACAGGAATCAAGGATTACAGAGACATCTGGCTTTAAAAAAAACACAAAACCCCAAATCCTCCAACTTCAGCCTTGGCAGAAAGCTGGGGTCCACTGGGAAAGATGGTTTATAAATGGATTGCAGAGGCTGGAGTCGCAATGCCAAGACTCAACGGTACAACTTGGATACGTAAAGAGTATTGTACAACTGTCTGAGTGATCAGGGGGTCATCACACTTCTGTCCTGAATAAACTCCTTCTCCCTCTTTATCAGAAACCTGTTGTTTAACTACACACATATGACATTAAATGAAGGCCATCAGAATGCTTTCTAATCCCCAGTGTGCTCCAAAGAAGATTTTGGAAGACTTGCTTGCGTACCTGTGCCTTTGCCTCTCTGATGGGAAAACAAAACTGGAGGAAAAGATGGACAGGGCCCAACAACGTGAACTTGCAGCCCAGGAGGCTGGTGAAATACTGGCACAGATTGCCCAGGGAGGGGTGGGGGCCTCATCCCTGGAGACATTCAAGGTCAGGCTTGATGGAACTCTCAGCAACCTGATCTATTTGGCAATGTCTCTGCTTACTGCAGGGGAGTTGGACTAGGTGACCTTTAAAGGCCCCTTCCAACACAATTCGTTCTAGGATTCTAAGGATGAAAGGCAAAGAGAAATAACATTTAAATGTCGTTCAGTGTGTGTACATTGTTCTTTAAATTTCTGTGATAGCTTAAACAGCTCCCAGGAGAGCTATGCAAATGTAATGGCTAATTTGACAAACTTGAATGACTCATCTTGCAAAACCTTCGTTGTACAAGACCTAACATGGTTTGGAACTGTCTCCTGCCTGTGTAAAGTGATAGTGCTTCTTTTTCCCTTTTCCTGAATCGAAGGCAGATGCAAAAGTCAGTGTTCCTCTGCCTAGACAAATGCACACACCCAACAGCTCCTCTTTACATGCTGGGATTGGCAGTTGGAGCTGCAGACTCTTCACTGCGAGTGATTCATAGGTAAAGATCCCCTCAGGCTTCTCTTCCAAGGTCATCTTTTTGAGGAAATAACTGTAGAAGAAAAGCACACAATTTATTTTTCAGTGTATTTTACCATTCATACAAAAATAAATCATGGTGTATAAACAGACTGGATTTGAGAACAGGTGGTGCTCAAGCAGCCAGCTATGCCTACTGAACATTAAGAGGCATTTCATTGCTGCCAGCTCGTGATGGGTCCAATGCTACATTACCGTTGTGTAGCTTTTGGACCTTCAAAAGGAAGTGTGTAGCAGATTTCTTTGGAGTTGGATGGAATAAGAAGGAAAAGTGATGAGTGTTGGGTAGAGGAATATCACTTGTCCCAAGCATAAAAGAGAAGTCAACAAGGGAAAGGAAAAGTGCCCTTGCATTTCAAAGGAAAAGGTTGTAGGGTGGTGAGGGAGTGGACTTCGGAATTATTTCAGTGTAAAATAAAGCCCTGGCTTGCACATTGCCTCTGCCAGATGTTTAGTACAGAGAGTCTAAGTAGGGAGAGGATGAACTGTGAAATCAGAGAGCTGCTTAAAAGGCAAGATTAAGATTGCAATTGCAAAGATTTAGGCAGAAATGGGCACCTGAGTGAAAGCAATTAGAAAGAGGTGAGTTTCATTGTGTGGCAGATGACCAAGATCTCAGAAGTACTGGCTTGAAAAGAACATGCTGGACTTGATGACTAACTGCTAGATGGGAGGAACAAATGAAGGAAAAGGAGGACATGAGCAGATTAGGTTACTTGTCCAGAACAAGAGGAGACCGTGTGACCAGTCAGGACTTTAGGCTGGAAGCATGTGGAGAAAGAAGCAGAGACAAGCTCTAAGGCCTTAGCAAACATGGTGATGAAGAATGCTAAATAATTGATTTTTAAAATCCTGTGGGAACTGGAAGGGACTGAAGTTTTGGATAAGAAACTAGGCAAAGAGGAAGTCGAGAGTATGGAGGAAAGGAACTGTCAGCTGTAGAGATGGGATAACAAGGAAACATCTCCAATGCCGTTTCTGAGATACCTAGAGTGAGGACAGAGCCAAGGCTGCAGAATAACTGCCTACAGAGTATTATCTGCATGGACAGTTACTCACAAAGTAACTAGGGTACCTGAGATACAAACCAACATACCCATTGGCCCTACTTCCCCATGCCCTGATGCCCAGAGAAGGGCAGTTTTTCACCTCAGGATACCAGTCATAGAGTCATAGAATCAACCAGATTGGAAGAGACCTCCAAGAACATCCAGTCCAACCTAGCACCCAGCCCTATCCAGTCAACTACACCATGGCACTAAGTGCCTCATCCAGGCTTTTCCTGAACACCTCCAGGGATGGTGACTCCACCACCTCCCTGGGCAGCCCATTCCAATGCCAATCACTCTCTCTGGCAAGAACTTCCTCCTAACATCCAGCCTATACTTCCCCCGGCACAACTTGAGACTGTGTCCCCTTGTTCTGTTGCTGGTTGCCTGGCAGAAGAGAACAACCCCCACCTGGCTACAACCTCCCTTCAGGTAGTTGTAGACAGCAATGAGGTCACATCTGAGCCTTCTCTTCTCCAGGATGCACACCCCTAGCTCCCTCAGCCTCTCCTCACAGGGCTGAGCTCTAGGCCCCCACCAGCTTTGTCCCCCTTCTGCGGACACGTTCCAGCACCTCAACATCTCTCTTGAATTGAGGAGCCCAGAACTGGACACAGTACTCAAGGTGTGGCCTGACCAGTGCTAAGTACCGGGAAAGAATAATCTCCCTTGTCCTACTGGCCACACTGTTTCTGATAGAGGCCAAGATGCCATTGGTTCTCCTGGCCACCTGGGCACACTGTTGGCTCATACCCAGCCTACTCTCTACCAGTCTCCCCAGGTCTCTTTCTGCCTGGCTGCTCTCCAGCCACTCTGTCCCCAGCCAGTAGCAATGTTTGGGGTTGTTGTGGCCAAAGTGTAGAACCCTGCACTTGGACTTATTAAATCTCATCCCATTGGCCTCTGCCCACCCATCCAGCCTGTGTTATCCTTGAACATCTGGAAACGCCAATGAGTGGTGCTCAGCGGGTCAATCCCTTGTGTTTTGCGACTGGATTAGTCAGCTCAGTTTATTCTTGTCCCCAAACTTCCCCAGTGGTACTGCAGCATGTTTATAAAAGTAGCAAACAAATCATTTGACAGCAAGGGCTGGAAGTAAGAATGAAAACCTGCCATACTTTCCCTATTAAATTTTGATAGTCTCCCAAAGGCTTTCAGTATATTGCACACGTCCAAGCTCTACCGCAGAATAATTAGATCACAAAGACTAATGCCATGTGTCTTCTGAGCGCCTAGGCAAGACGGGGACTGCTGCGGGAGGGGACGAGTGTACAGGAGGACACGGAGTAGCTACCTTTGCACTTCCTGAAGTGAATGGCAAAGCAGTCCCTGTCCTCTTGCATCCCAAGGGGCATCTCATCTCCAAGAAGAGAGATCTGGTAAGGGTTGAGCCACTTCTTTAAACATAAGTGTTTTTTTATTCATGGCTCAGGTATTTTTTTAACCCTTCCTAACAGCCAGCAAAACAATTTTATCAGCTCTTTGCAGGTGATTTCTGGGGGTACTCTTGGGTGAGGTGAGCTGCTGTGGGGTAGCTGCACTACATCGATGGGAAAGTGGTGGTGGATCTATGAATTGTTATGGGCTATGGAACTGCTGGAGCGAGTCCAGAGGAGAGCCATGAAGATGATCAGAGGGCTGCAGCAGCTCTGCTATGAGGACAGGCTGAGAGAGTTGGGGCTCTTCAGCCTGGAGAAGAGGAGGCTTCAAGGAGACCTTATAGTGGCTTTCCAGTATCTGAAGGAAGCCTACAGGAAGGCTGGGGAGGGACTATTTACAAGGTCTACTGATGTCAGGACAAGGGGTAATGGGTTTAAGCTGGAGGAAGGGAGATTTAGACTGGATGTTAGGAGGAAGTTCTTTCCAGTGAGGGTGGTGAGACACTGGAATGGGTTGCCCAGGGAGGTTGTGGATGCTTCCTCCCTGGAGGTGTTTAAAGCCAGGCTGGATGAGGCCTTGAGCAACCTGCTCTAGTGGGAGGTGTCCCTGCCTATGGCAGGGGGTTGGAGCTGGATGATCCTCGAGGTCCCTTCCAACCTAAACCATTCTATGATTCTATGGTTCTATGATTCCTTGAGACACTGGTCCAAGCTGAGTTTTGGACTCCGCAAATCAGTGTCTGGCTGAGGTCAGTCAATAGACTCAAGTTTCCAGATCTGCAGTGAAAAATTAGCTGGATTTACGAATTTTTAAACCTGAGCTTATGTATGGGTCCTGTGTAGGATCAAAGAGTTGAAAATAACAACTGGCAAGATTGTAAAAAGCTCCTTGAGTTGAGTATGGCAATACTGATGCCAGTCAGTGACACCAGTGGGGTACACATGAGAGACAGAGCCTTCCACAGAAGTCTTCCACTGACGAACAGCAAAGCTCACTCATCCTCTTAGATGAACTTACTGCCTCTGTAAAGGATGATACATGGGAGAAAATACAAGTAAGAAAACATTAGCAGTTATGTTAGTCAAGAGGATCATGTTCCATAAGCCCAAGGTTTGCAGGTTCAAAGCCAACACAAGGAGCAGGGCTTCCCTTCGCTTAGACCCCTAATAAAGCAAAACTCTGCAAACATCTCCAACTGATCCTGCTGCAGAGCTCTTTGAACTTTCCCTAAAGAAGGAGGGGAGGGTGTCATTTTTACAGGCAATGTAAAATCTCTTCACATTAGAAAGTCTGAGGGAAGCTTTGGCTTTGGCCTAAAAGCTTTGGTGCTTTATTCCAGAGATGACAACACCCAAATGCAATGTGTTTGCAATAGCAACACTGCCGGTTAATGGGACAACCAAACTCTCTCTCTCATTCTCTCTGGAGCTAACCTTTTTTCATTGATTTCACTGAGCTAAGAGCATGGAACAACAAAAGACTCTTTCTGAATGTATCTCTTTTTCCTTTTTTTAAAAAAAATTATTTATTAAAAAAAAGATTATTTATGCCTAGAAAAAGCCTGGATTGGATCCAAAACCTCAGAGAATTTGTTTTTATTTTTGTTATGCCTTAGGGATTTTGTGATCGTTTCAAATAGGTTTCACCTGCAACCACACACTGCCCGAGGCTTTAAGTGTTGGATGCTCCATTGTATACAGGGTTAAGCTTTTTCTACTGAAGTAGTTAACCCTATTGAATGCTGAAATGTAATGTAAACACCACAAGTTTTCACAAAAGCATTGTGTTCACCAAGCCAATTTATTCTCTGCATTTGTTGTCATGAAGTATGAATAATATAGCTTTGACCTTTTGGGTGGGGGCCAAGTTTTACGTGTAAGAGGTAAACACAATAAATAAATACATGTATAATATAACACTTACATCCCCCTCCTTGCTCTGAAAACAGTAAGTATTTTCTGCACTTCCAAAGCAGTTGTGAGAGAGTTAGCTGAACACTCCTGTACTTCATAGAGTCACTGGTTTTAGTTACTAGAATAATAATGCAGGGACTGTAAATAGGGTTTATGGCTTTTTATGAGAAAGCCATGTGATGCTTTTACAACTCTCACAAGTAATAAATGTCTACATCAATTTGATTGTTTTATGTGGGTTTTCTTCTTGCTTCATACCACGGAATGGGTTGAGCTTCACTAGAAGTCCGCTTGAAATTCTGACATTTCAAAATTTGGGTTAGGGCCAAATCAGAAATAAAACCTTTTGCAAACCACATTTTCTCTTCAACCACATGAAAAAAAAAAAAAAAAAAAAAAAAGAAAAAGGAAAAAAAAAACCAAATCAGCCTTATTTGGGGTGGATTGAAAATGTCTGTTCTGATAAAACTGAATCAGAACAAAATACCTTCCCTTTTAACATACGTTATTCAATGCATGAAATTAAATTACTTTTGTTATGAAAAAAAAAACAGGACAAAAGAAAAAAATCAAGTCATTTCACTCCAGCAAGGTCCAAATACAATACTTCAACCTAGTCCAAACAATTCTTCTATATATATATATATATAAAAATGAAACAAAATTTCATTTACAACATCATATTCTGATCGGAAGTCTTGATTTCAACTGGATGGCATTTTCCATTGAAAAACTGCCAGGGAAAGGGTTTTTTTTGTCCTCCTGGTTCTAATCTGATGTTGTCATGTACAGCAGCACTTGGAGTTAAAAATTACAGCACATTTTGAGGTCTCCCAGAATGTATTTTCTCCAACTCCAAGCAGCTTTGCCAGCTGTGAGGTAGAGCGCTAAGCAATGGAAACTACCCGTCAGCAGCCAAGGTGCTCTGGCAGATGGTTAATTAATTGGTAAGCATCACTTTCCAGAGCACTGGCATGAAGTTAGTCCCACCATGGATGGAAGCTTTCCAGGAGGGCTCATGCTTTGTTCCACAGAAGGAGATACTCTGTGGATACTCTCAAAACACACCCAATATTCAGCTTAGAGTCCTCACTCTCTTGTCCCATGCTGTGCCCCAGAAAACTCACCATAAAGGAGTAGAAAACAGGAGCACAGACCCTGGAAACAGGGACACAACTCTCTTTCCTCCCACTTGGTGAAACCCATTAGAACTAGCAGGGCATTATGTTTGTGGATGATAGCTGATCCTAGAAACTATACGACTGGCTTGCATCTGTGCTCTGCAGCTTTCAACAGGCTGACCACAAAGGGACTTCACTTTTAAATAACAACTCCATAAAATTGGTAGGGAGCCTACAGTTGTGCAGACAGAAACATGCACAGAAATGTTATCAGGGTCTACACAAAGAGGTTTTGTCATACTTGTATCACAGAAATTGGTATCGAAGTAGAGTTCATATTCTGGAACAAGATCAGTTGAGTGTTTGGTGGTCCTTAGCTCCTCTGGAGTTATTACATCATATCACTCATCACTAGATGCATCTGTTTGGGAAGGAGACACAGCTGTTTTTAAAAGCAAACTGTTGTATTGCTGAAGCAAGTCCAGGAGCTTGCTAACTTCTACATACCTCTGAATACTCACAGCAAGCCCCCTCAGCAGCATTGTTTCTGAGGCAGGTCTTGTTTCACCTGTTAATCTGAGCCCATACAATGTCAGGTTTGAGACAAGAATTTACCATTACAACTTGAAGCCTCTTCCTACAGAAATTAAACTCACTCTCGCACATCAGGAGTGGAATTGACATTTATCTTTTGAGATCACAGCTGTCTGGGCAAAGGGTGCTAGATGAGGTGAATCATAGAAGCACAGAATGTCAGGGCCTGGAAAGGACCTCGAAAGCTCCTCCAGTCCAACCCCCCTACCAGAGCAGGATCTCCTATACCAGATCACACAGGAACATGTCCAGGCAGGTTCTGAACGTCTCCAGAGCGGGAGACTCCACAACTCCCCTGGGCAGCCTGTTCCAGTGTTCTGTCACCCTCACAGTGAAAAAATTCCTCCTCAGGTTTAAATAAAACTTCCTATGTCTCGGCTTCCACCCACTGCCCTTTGTCCTGTCATTGGGCATCACTGAGCAGTCTGACTCCATCCTACTGGCATCCACCCTTTACATACTTATAAACACTGATGAGGTCACCTCTCAGTCTCCTCCAAGCAGCAGAGCCCCAGCTCCCTCAGTCTCTCCTTGTAAGAGAGATGTTCCATTCCCTTAGTCATCTTTGTGGCTCTGTGATGGACACTCTCAACCAGTTCTATGTCCCTCTTGAACTCGGGGGCCCAGAACTGAACACAATACTCCAGATGTGGCCTCACCAGGGCAGAGTAGAGGGGAAAAAGAACCACTTTGGACCCTTTGGTGCTGGCATGGCTGTCTTGGCCTCATGATGGCCTGCTGCTCCAGGACATCATTCATTGCCCAAGGACACACTGCTGCTGCTGCAGGTGGCTTTATGGATTCAATGATTCAGAAAATACCCCTGGGCAATACAAAACTGGGAGAGCTGCTGACATGCCAGGAGGCTGTGCTGCTGTTAACTGGCACCTGGACAAGCCAAAGAGTTGGGCAGGGAGAAACTTAATGGAATTACACCAGGGCAAGTGCAGAGTCCTGCATCTGGGAAGAACAGCCCCTGTATCAGTACAGGTTGAGGGCTGACCTGCTGGAGAACACCTCTGGGGAAAAGGAGCTGAGGGTGTTGGTGGGCAGCAGACTGACCATGAGCCAGCGATGTGCCCTCACAGCCAAGCAGGCCAAAGGTCTCCTGGCGTGCACTAAGAGCGGTGTGGCTGGCTGGTCAGGGAAGCTTCTCCTCTCCCTCTGCTCTGTTTTGATGAGACCTCATCTGCAATACTGCATCCAATTCTGGGCTCCCGAGTTCAGGAAGGGCAGGGAGCTTCTGGAGAAAGTCCATTGGAGAGCCACTTAGAGAATAAAGGCACTGAAGCCTCTACCTTAGAAGGAAAGGCTGAGAGCTCTGGTTCTTTTCAGCCTGGAGGAGACTGAGGGGGATCTCAATAATGCTTAGGAAACATCAAAAGGGCAAGTGTCAGGATGATGGAGCCAAATTCTTCTCAGTGGTGCCCAGTGAGAGGACAAGGGGCAATGAACACAAACTGGAGCATAGGAGGTTCCATGGAAACAAGGAAAAAAAAATCTTCCCTTTGAGGGTGACAGAGCACTAGAGCAGAAAGGTTATGGAGTCTCCTTCTGTGGAGTCATTCCAGCCTGCCTGGACATTGTGACCCTGGACAAGCTGCTGTGGATGACAATCCTTTAGCAAGAATCACAGAATCATAGAACCAACCAGGTTGGAAGAGACATCCAACATCATCCAGTCCAACCTAGCACTCAACCCTATCCAGTCAACCAGACCATGGCACCAAGTGCCTCATCCAGGCTTTTCTTGAACACCTCCAGGGACGGTGACTCCACCACCTCCCTGGGCAGCCTATTCCAATGGCAAATCACTCTCTCTGGGAAGAGCATCATCTGATCTCCATCCTGTGATTCTATGAAGAATGTGGTAGCCCAAGACAGGTGACTTGCAACATCCCACACTTCTATTAACATCTCAGCTATTGCTTAAAGTGCCATGAAAGGCAGTGAAAGATGGTGGGGAAAGATGAGCATTGTGAGTAGGAAAGATGCAGCCCCCCCCAAAATGGAAAATAACTGTCAAAACATTGATGGAATCCCTGATAATTAAGGCAAGGTGAGGAGGATCTATTTACAGATAATGCCTCTTTCTCTCCTCACTTCTCCCTACGAGAAAATAAATGATGAACTGAAAAGGAGAGTGAGCAAGAGAGTAAGTTCTGGGGAGAGTAGCCAAGAGTTTTATTACAAGCCTGTTCCTCATTAAGGCCTTAGCAGCCTCACACACAAAAGCTAATTACTGTTTTTATGTCATGTTATTTTGATTCATATTTCCTGTCTGGAAAACAGACGGGAGTTTTGGGCAGCCAGCCAAGGTGAGGGCCATGGTACAGCACAAGCAGGAACCTGCCCCAGTGGTGGAACAGAGGAGACAAGAGGCTTTTCTTTTTTTTTGTAGGGGATGTATTTTTTGGGGGTTTTGTTGTTGTTGTTTGGAGGAGGAAATGGGAACTTTCCATGTAGGCGTAGTTTGCTCCCAAAAAAATGTTGTTTGACAGGGGTAGTGGAAAGAAAGAGATGTCCCACCACTCGTTTCTGGTCAGGAAGTGCCCCTGCAGACAGGGATGTGTGGCTTTGCAGTCCTGCTCACCTCTGGCATTATCCAAGCTTGGATAAAAGGGGAAGGGATGGCTTCACTACTCCTGCAGGTTTTAGGCAATAAATGAATTCTCTGAGGATTGTGATGCTATTCTTGTCCTTTTTATCAACACAGAGACACCAAACACTGCTTCCCAGCCCTACAGGGCTCACATCTCAGTGAGGTGGGGGAAAAACATAAGCAAGAGAAGGGTGACGAAGCTGGTGAGAGGCCGGGAGCACAAGCCCTATAAGGAGAGGCTGAGGGAGCTGGGATTGTTTAGCCTGGAGAAGAGGAGGCTCAGGCGAGACCTCATTGCTGTCTACAACTACCTAAAGGGAGCCTGTAGCCAGGTGAGGGTTGGTCTCTTCTCCCAGGCAACCAGCAACAGGACAAGGGGACACAGTCTCAGGTTGTGCCAGGGGAAGCACAGGCTGGATGCTAGGAGGAAGTCGTTCACAAAGTGATTGGCATTGGAATGGGCTGCCCAGGGAGGTGGTGGAGTCACCGTCCCTGGAGGTGTTCGAAAATAGACTGGATGAGGCACTTAGTGCCATGGTCTACTTGATTGGGTGAGGTTAGGTGCTAGGTTGGACTGGATGATCTTGGAGGTCTCTTCCAATCTGGTTGATTCTATGATTCCATGATTCTAAGTCACCAGTGAGGATGCCCTGGGCTTCCATGAGGTGGCAGCAAGGAAAAGAAAAAAACCCAAACATTCTTGTGAGTTCCTTCCCTTCTCTACAAGAAATTACCCCCAGAGTGTTTTCTACCTGGATAAAAAATCTACACTATTGAGGTCACATTGAGAGTATTGCTTCTATTTTCCCAACGCTGCTTATTATTCTGTATATAATAAACTCATTCAGACTTAGGGGTTAGAAGCATTGGGTTAGAAGGGATCTTTAATAGTCATCTAATCCAACATGTCTGCAGTAATCAGGGGCAACCCCAATTAGATCAGGTTGCTCAGAGCACCATAAAGCCTGACTTTGGATATTTCCAAGGGTGGGGCCTCCACAGCCACCCTGGGCAACCTGTGCCAGCGTTCCACCGCCCTCATAGTAAAGAACTTCTTCCTAATGTGCAGTCCAAATCTACCCTGTTTTAAAATCATTGCCCCTTGTTCTAGTGCCCTTGTAAAGAGTCCCTCTCCATCTTTCTTGTAAGCCTCCTTCAGGTATTGGAAGGCTGCTATAAGGCCTTTCCAGACTCTTTTCTTCTTCAGGCTGAACAGCCCAAATTCTCTCAGCCTGTCTTTGTAGAATAAGTGCTCCAGGTCTCTGAACATTTTTGTTGTACTCCTCTAGAACCTTGCCATCAGGTCCATGCCCTTCTTGTGTTGAGGACCCCAGAGCTGGACACACTACTCCAGGTAAGAACTCACCAGAGAGGAGCTGAGTGGCAGAATCACCTCTTGATCTGCTGGCTACACTTCTTTTGAAGTAGCCCAGAATGGCACTGGCAAGAGAAAGAGCACTAACAGTGCTTGAAGTAGAAGTGAGCTTTACTCAGATTAACAATAGAAAGATGATCAGAATGAGATAAAATTGTAGACTAACACATCCCAAAATATCTGAGTCTTCTGTCACTGACTTCTGGCCTGTCCTAACAATGGTGGCTGATGCTGTCCTGGAATTTTTAACTAGTCAATTGTGTTATCCTCCTCACTGCATGGCTGAGCTCCTCTGCCAAATTTCTACCCTCTTCTGACTGACACATGGCATCTAAGGGGATCTTTTTTTCTGTAATCTGCTGTATTAAAGGTCAGATTTCGTCTCCAGAGGAATTTAAACTTGGATGATTTTGCATCCTTCACTGAAATGTATCAGCTCCAAGGTGAAATACACCAGCTTTTTGAGCAGGTCCTGGGACAAACCCATGGGCAAAACATTCAATTACCCGTGTTGGCACCAGCCAAACATTAGGAGTCTCAAACACTAGGAGATATTTAATGCTTTGTAAGGAGGTAGACTATAAGCTTTATTTCTGACCTGAGGCATGGAGAGGCAGTTAGTGTATTGCCTCACCACGCTCATGTATTGAGGATGCAATGCCATAGCTCTTGTAAACTACACTCACCCTTCCTCTTGGACCCTCAAATCTCTGCTGTGCCTGCCAGGCTCCTGCCAGCAGCCAGGTAACTGCCATTGGCAGAGAATGCATCCCAGGAAGGTTACATGGGTATCATGGAGGTAAAAATGTAGAATCAGTAGAAAGCTACAAAAGAAATACTAAAAAGATTGCTATAGCAAAGGCTCCATTGCAAAGATTAATATTTGGACCTTATAGCTGTTTACTTGGAGTGTGAACCCTCACTCCATTTCAAGACACCACACTGTCTTCTAGTCCACATCTCTGCAAAAGCTGTGGGGATGCCATGGAGGTTAATGTGAAGATTGGAATGGTTTACACCAGAGAAAGCAAACAGTGATTTTCTTCTCTTCCCCAGCTATTTCTGTTGCTCATTCCCCCCTTTTTTTATCGTGTTGTATCCCACCCTGGCAGTTGCATCACCCTTTCCCGCATGAGCATTGCTGCCTTACTGAGTAAGCAAGTGCTTTATGAGCAAACTCCAACACAGTGAAACAGGGGGCTGCAGAGAGAGAAAACTCTGGATAACTTTAATTAAGTTTGCATTACTTTTCCCAGTAGGACCTCAAATTTAATGGTATTACGTTTTAAGCTGTTTGGCGAGTCTTGAGAAAACAGTTTAGTGTATTCCACTAATAAAAACAAAAGCTGTGCAATAAACCAGGCCTTTGCTAAACCGAAATAAGAAGACATTGATCCTTTTGAGGGTGCAGAAATTTCTTTTGAAAGATGACACTGTTGACTGTGCTGGGACTGAGGGCTTCTTTCCCAGTTGGTCCTTATTTTGTCCTGACTCAAGCAAAATTGCCATGTGCTTCATCACGAACCTGAGTGGAGAAAATAGGCAGGAATTTCCCCAGCACCTCAGAGAGCCACGTTTTGGTTTTTCTTTTGTTTGGTTTCTTTGAATGATTGTTTACTTCTATGTGCAACCCCCTGAAAATTACCCTGGGATCACAAAAAGAAGAGAATGCTCTTCTTACAGCCTTCTCCTCTCCCTCTTGCATACTGGGTTGTGAAGTGCAGAGCCCTGGATACGCTGGACGGGAATGGAGGAGCTCATTTAGGGGTTAGAAATGCTAAATGTAACCACTGGATGACACCCTAGCTATCACCACTTACACTACACTGGGAACAGGAAATAGCTGGAGGTCTCAGATATCACTTCTGGTAAATGCTGACTTGCTAACGGTGACTAAGAACCTGGTTCAAAGCCCACTGAAGTCATTAGAAAAGGTGTCCCCTGACTCTAGTGACCTTTGGATGAGTCGCTAGCACCATGGCACTCTAACTCCTACAATTCTGTTGGAAAGAGAAGGGAGACAGAGGCTGACTGACTGGAACACGCTGCCTGTGGCAGTGGCTAGGTGCAGAAATTTAATGACCCTATTAGTAGGTCAAAATGGCTTCAGCAGCTAGAAAGGACCAAAAAATCAAAAAAGACCAAAAACCTCAGAGCCTCACATAATCACCTCAAACTACTGCAGAGTAATGGCAAGGCAGGATCATAAATCACAGGTTCACAGAATGCTCTGGATTGGAAAGGACCTTTAAAGGTCAGCTAGTCCAATGCCCCTGCAGTCAGCAGGGATATCTTCAACTAGAACAGGTTGCTGAGAGCCCCATCTAACCTTATCTGGAACGGTTCCAGGGATGGGGCTTCTACCATCTGTATGGGCAACCTGGGCTGGCATTTTGCCACCATCACTGTAGAAAATTTCCTCCTCATATCCAGTTTAAAACTCCCCTCTTTTAGCTTAAACCTATCAGCCCTTGGCCTGTCAAAACAGGCCCCAATAAAAAAATTGTCTACATCTTTCTTATCAACCCTTTCAAGCACTGAAAGGCCACAATAAGGTCTCCTCAGAGCCTTTTCTTTTCTCTTCTAGTCCTCTTATCACTTCTGTGATCTCCTCTGGGTACGTTCCAACAGGTCCATGTCCTTCTTGCACTGAGGACTTGAACTCCAGAGTTGGACACAGATGAATGTAGATGGCTTAGCTTTTGCTCCTCCCTGTCTTGCCTGTTATATGCAACTGCCTTTTTGGTGCCTGGGATGTACGACCTCAGATAACGCTGGGTTAAGGGAGAACATTTTCTCCTGCAGTGACCTTGGGTCCATCCCATGAAATGAGATACTCAAAACCATGCAGGTCCTGATCCAAAGCTCACTGAAACGAACAGGAATGTTTCCATTGGCTTGCCTGGGCACTGGATCTCTAAATATTTGGTAACTCAAATCTAAAATGAAAGCTTTTTTTGAAGCTTTAATTAAATTCCTGTGCTAATTCAGGGGAAAAAAAAAGACCATTTCAAGGTCAAGGACACTGCAATTACTTCTTCAGAACCTTGATATGACTGTTTATGGGGTTGACTCTTCTTTTTCCTCTCTCTCTTTTTCTTTTTTTACAGTGACTGCAAAGATTCTTATTTAAACTATAAATTGAATTAAAAACTCACATTTAATATTTAGTTATGATGTGGTTAAAAATTTTATGTGCCAGGCAGTTGCTCTTTTATTTGCTTACAATGTTGTCTTTAATGAATGCCAAAACCATGCAGCTCAAATGAGCAAGCAGATGCCAAGTTATTAACAATTATTACCTTTTACAGTAATTTTTGGCAGCCTTTCACTTTTTTGGTGGTCTAATAATTTCAAAACAGGGGACTTTGAAATAGTACACCGAGACCAAACAGCACCGTGGATTGGTTGACTTCCTCTTTTCTGACTTATTCCAACTCGTTTCCTATTGTGAAATATTTTTCCACCCAACATTTGCCCAGCATGGAGTGAGGTTTACCCCCGCAGCTAAAAGCCATCTTCCTGATGAAAAATAACAACTACAGAGGTCTACAGACCATGTCCAACTACTGTGTACAGCATGCAGAAAGAACAGTCAAAAGCACAGCGCAGGACTCAAAGGGAGTCCTGAGCTCACTCTCAAGGTAAACAGAGGTGCATGAGATTAATAAATCCTCTCAAATCAGAATTAACTCTGCTAACGCTGGGTGAGAGCTGGCAATGTGTGCTCACAGCCCAGAACCAACTGTGTTCTGGGCTGCATCTCCAGCAGCAGGTAGAGGGAGGAGATTCTGCCCCTCTGCTCTGCTGAGACCCCACCTGCAGTGTTGGGGCCAGCTCTGGAGTCCTCAGCACAGGAGTGGCAGGGACCTGGACTTGTTGGAATGGGACTAGAGGAGGCCACAACAATGATGCAAGGGCTGGGACCTCTCTGCTGTGATGGTAGGTTGAGAGTTGGGGTTGTTCAGCCTGGTGAGAGAGAGGACTACAGGGAGAGCTTCCTGTAGCCTTTCAGGACTTAAAGGGCCCAATAAGAAAGACTGGAACAGATTTTTATTGGAGCCTGCTGTGACAGGACAAGGGGTGATGTTTTTGAACTGAAAAGGGGAGATTTTGACTCAGTAGAAGGAAGGAATTTGTTATGCTGAAGGTAATGAGACACTGGCCCAAGTTGCCCACAGAGGTGGTAGATGCCCCATCACTGGAACCATTCCAGGTGAGGCTGGACAGGGCTCTTGAGCAACCTGCTGTAGTTGCAGATGTCCCTGCTGACTGCAAGGAATTTGAAAGGTGCCTTCCAATCCAAACCACTCTGCTCCTGAAGGCCAGATTTACAGGCCCAGGTGAAGTCCCCACTGTAGAGAGGGGATTGGTACTAGATCATAGAATAGAATCAGTCAGGGTTGGAAGGGACCACAGGGATCACCTAGTTCCAACCCCCCTGCCATGCCCAGGGACACCCTTCCCTAGATCAAGCTGGCCACCGCCTCATCCAGCCTCGCCTTACACACCTCCGGCCACCGGGCCTCAACCCCCTCCCTGGGCAACCCATTCCAGGCTCTCACCACTCTCATGCTCAACAACTTCCTCCTCACATCCAGCCTGAACCTACCCAGCTCCAGCTTTGCTCCATTCCACCCCAGTCCTGTCACTCCCTGGTAGCCTAAAAAACTCTCTCCTCAGCTTTTTTGTAGGCCCTTTGCAGATCCTGGAAGGCCACAAGAAGGTCACCTGGGAGCCTCCTCTTCTCCAGACTGAACAGCCCCAACTCTTTCAGTCTGTCCTCACAGCAGAGCTACTGCAGCCCTCTGAGCATCCTCCTGGCCTTTCTCTGGACATGCTCCAGCACCTCCACATCCCTCTTGTAATAGTGGCTCCAGAACTAGATGCAGTACTCCAGGTGGGGTCTCAGCAGAGCAGAGCAGAGGGGGACAATCACCTCCCTTGACCTGCTGGTCACAATTCTCCTGATGCGGCCCAGGCTCTGGTTGGCCCTTTGGGCTGCAAGCGCACACTGCTGTCTCATGTTGAGCTTCCTATCCACCAGCACCCCCAAGTCCCTCTCCTCACTGCCCAGCCTGTATTTGTGGTTGGGTTTACCTCGACCCAGATGCAGGACCTTGCACTTGGTCCTGTTGGACCAGGATGATCTTCAAGATGAACCAGATGATCTTTGAGATCCCTTCCAACCTAAACTATTCTATAATTCTATGATTCTAAGTCCCAGGACCAACAGAGTGGCTGCTGCTGACAGTCTGCATGCATTTCAGAAACAGATGGTTTAAAGCTGGGTTGAAGCCAATCACTGCTCACAGCTTTGTTGTATGAGCACTGCCATGCACTTCTGTGTCATCTACAGGTTTCAGAGGACCGCTTTTCCATCCCAGCTCTTTTAATCCTCTTTCTCTGATCTTTAGAGACGTTTTTTGATACTCCATCGGTGTGCTGGCTGGAAGAAGGCAAGGCTAAGGCAGGGTGTACCCACATGTGGATAAACATCTCATTTTCTGCTGTGGAATTGTGTGGCTGTTAGTCTTTCACATGCTTCCCAGTTTCTAACTAACATCAATTTCTGCCTTTTTTTTTTCACTTTTCAAGGTTAGGCTTTGTTGTTGCTGTTCTTTGTTTGTGGTTCTTCTCAAATTTTGTTATGGAAACAACCACAAGTGACCTTGTAATGTCTTCTGCTTACTCTTGGGTGTTATATCTTCCTAAAGTAAACCTTTCACCCTTGGTTTCTTCTTGGGGAAAAAAAAAAGAAAGTTGCTTAGCTGTATTTATTAAGTTGCAAGCAAACCCATTGGTAATTACACCATTTTATAAATAATATTGTTGATAATGGTCAAAACCAATGCAGAAAAAAAGTGGAAAAACCCTGGAAGGCTGTGGTGGTACCATGGTCACTGTGGGAGGGAGCTCACACGTGTGTTTTTGTGGGCAGTGGTATTTAACAACCACCTTTTCCTTCCTCCCTCCCTCCAAACCTAAATAGCAATTACCATCCCCTTGTCTTGGGATCCATGCCCAGAATTCTTGCCTGTGAAACTGCAACAGAATGAAAAGCAGGACCAACTGCAATGTTGAAAGTCTCAAACACAGCGGTGTTCACTCGTGAAGAGTTGAAAAGGTTGTGCTTTTCTCTGAAGAGCTCAAGAATCATGGCTAAATTCAGGCTTGGCCTTAATGGGAGCACCTCCTGCTTTTCTTAGGTTTGAATTTGACCTGTACTGTTTATGAACCATGGTGTCAGTGCTCCTTTGGATCTGCCAGTCTTTTTCATTCTACTCTCTGTGCTGTGTCTTGGTTTTCCTAGGTTTCCATAGGTTGATTAGTTTTCCATCTGCCTCTGGAGTCAGCACAAACACTTGTTTTTCCATGGTAGAGCCCAAGGCTTTCTAGTGCCATGGCCATTGCTATAAACACTTGTGGTAGCAGTCACACAAGGAAGAATGGAATCACCCACAGCTCCAAGTTATCACCACATTGGCAGAAGCAACTGTTCAATTTTTGTTCCATAGACACCAAGTATTGCACTAATAGAAGGGCACAAAGAAGACCACAACAGAGTTGTCATTTGGCTTTGAAGCTTTCTGTTTCTCCTCATCATCATGTCCTGGGCACTGACATTTACTGAGAGTCTCATTGGAGTCATAGAATGGTTTGAGTTGGAAAGGCCTTTAAAGTTCATAGTTCCATCTCATTCTGGGTGGGAGTCTTGTATCACTATTGAAAGAACTTGATTTTTTTTTTTGCTTCATAATTCTTAGATTAGAAGATTTCAGAGCAAAACAACTTTTCCAGTACTTCATTTTTGTAAGTTAATTTGTCAGTGTCATAGACACTAGATTTTCAGGACAAAAAACAGATGCTGAATAAAAAGAAAATGAAATGCTGACCTTTATTATCAGCTATCAAAGCCGTTTGTCTCCCTTTTGTGTGTGTCCTATTTCATCCTGAGGAGAGGGTACGTTTTATTTATTTATTACACTTCAAAACAACTTGAGTGGATTAAATCCTCTCCCTCTAACCTAAACATTTGAAGGATGTTTCCTATTCCAAGATGATGTTGCATAGCCAAAGCAAGATTTAAAAAGTCACTGGGGTAGAGTCTGTAAAATTTATGGTGTAATTTATTAAAGGGACACAGTCTGCTCCTTTTTATAGCAATGTGAGTATGTGTCGTGTACTCCGGTGAGCAGCTCCGGGTGGGTATTGAATCAGGGAACGCTTAGCATGTACATATGGTAGCAGTTTATTAGGCAAGCAGTTTATTAGGGAAAGAGATTCAAATATTTAAAGTTCCAGTGGGGCAAGCCCTGAACTCCCCTTTCCCAGGTTGAGAAGAGAATTAAAGAGGCGAGCTCAATTCCCAAGCTCTCCTATCCTATCTGGAACAGGCACTTTCCATGGAAATGCGTCCCTCCCACAAAAATCTTGCAGACATCAGGACAAGCAGCCACTGGAGATTTTCCTTCTCCAAACTGTACTGTGGCCAATGCAAAATCTTTAAGCAAAATCCCAGAAGAGAAGCAAACATGGCAGCTCCTGGGCTCTGATACGTCACTAGATGTTTCTTCTTCTTTTGTCTGGTGCCTCCAACAGCCCAGAAGCCAAATGGGCTGATTTCCTGAGAAACCTCCAGCAAGGTGAAGCTCTTCTACTTAACAACCCCTAACTAATATTGTTATTTTTACTGTCGTTATGCTCATCCATAATAATGCTCCCACACATGGTGTAATTAGTTACTGTGTTACAGTAGCACCTACTTAATCCAGGATTAAGGCCTCGTTGTGAGAAGCGTTGCACGGCCAAATAACAAAGAGGTCCCTTGTAACGACTGCTTTGAAAACAACATTTCCTGTCTCTATGCTGAGCAGAAATGAGACCACACAAGATTTACAATGAGGGAAGAATTGATTACAGAGCTTAGCAGCCATTTTCATTTTTAGGTTTATTTTTATTGTTATTGTTATTATTAGTTCTAGGCTAAATAATTCAGGAAGAATATACTTCTCGCTTGGACTTTCTAGCTCACAAAGAGCTTTTCATAGCGCTGATAATTTGCAGAAGTTTAGGAGCAAGTCAAACACAGTGAAATGACTACAATTCTTTCACATGTGGTGTTTGCACCCTACCCTGTACCCACTGGAGGCTTACAAGAGGTCAGATTTGGTGCTGGGAAATTCTTTGGCTTTCCTAACCACCTAGAGCTCTGGAAGACACCAAGATTATAGCCTTCACAAGCCTAGAAAATGTAGTTCAGACATTTTTATTGAAATTGCTCTTGCTGTAATTCCAAGCCCTGTACACTTACAGAGTCATGAACTCCACTGCAAGCAGGAGAAAAAATTTACCACTGACTTCGATCAGGACCGTATTAAATCAAATGTTATTGGGGGAGTTGGCTCTCTAGGCAGAGTTAAACAAAAAAGAGTTTCAAGAGCTCTGCAGCAACCTTTAAAAACCTCCTTAGCGATGTCTTGCTGTGTGTGCTGGGGACTTGTGTTGGTTTGCTGTGCTGCAGGAGAGCTCTTTACTTTTCACACCCCCCCATACCCCTTTGGATTGATTCAGTGTCAACATATCACAGTCTCACAGTATCACCAAGATTGGAAGAGACCTCATAGATCATCAAGTCCAACCTGTTACCACAGAGCTCAAGGCTAGACCATGGCACCAAGTGCCACGTCCAATCCTGCCTTGAACAGCCCCAGGGACAGTGACTCCACCACCTCCCTGGGCAGCCCATTCCAGTGTGCAATGACTCTCTCAGCGAAGAACTTTCTCCTCACCTCAAGCCTAAATTTCCCCTGGCGCAGCTTGAGGCTGTGTCCTCTTGTTCTGGTGCTGGCTGCCTGAGAGAAGAGAGCAACCTCCTCCTGGCTACAACCACCCCTCAGGTAGTTGTAGACAGCAATAAGGTCACCCCTGAGCCTCCTCTTCGCCAGGCTAAACAATCCCAGCTCCCTCAGCCTCTCCTCGTAGGGCTGTGCTCGAGGCCTCTCACCAGCCTCGTTGCCCTTCTCTGGACACCTTCAAGCATCTCGATGTCCCTCTTAAACTGGGGGGCCCAGAACTGGACACAGTACTCAAGGTGTGGTCTAACCAGTGCAGAGTACAGGGGCAGAATGACCTCCCTGCTCCTGCTGGCCACACCGTTCCTGATGCAGGCCAGGATGCCATTGGCTCTCTTTTATGAACTGCTTCTAAGAAGCAAAGTTTACCTTGCAGGCTGCAGTGGGGGGGATCCACCACCCTGTCTCTCGCCAGTCCTGCAGGGATGTGGTGGGAAATGCTCCCTACAAGGTCCATCTCAGAGCCAGAAAGAGGGGAAAAGGGGCAGCTCTTGAGAATTCTGTCATAACGAATTTCTCTGGGGCTGGATTATAAATGTCTTATAGTGTTACATGACTGTGGAAACATTGCTGGGGGGGGCAGATGGAAGCATCCTACTGGCTACTCCCGAAGCACCAGCTGCCAGATGAAAAAGGCTGTCTGCAAATGCATCAGTGCAGTTACAATGGAGCAAGTTTGCTATGCAGGCAGTTGTGACTGTGCAGATTAGTAGGGCCGGACGCAACGGTACCAGACGGGGCAGCCTGGCCACGCCAGACGCTGCATGACGAGGGGTCCCAGCGCTGCCGCACCTCTCGGTCCCGACAGCGGCGAGGCGTGGCGGGGAGCCATACGTTCCTCTGGGGGCCTGCTGCTGGCCGCCATTTTGCGAGGACCCCCGAGGTGCGGGGCAGAGAGGCCGGACCGGGGAGGGCTTCTCTCGGGTCGGCATCACGGCCTGGCTTCCAGAAGCATCGAGCGGGGGTGGGGACTTGCTGGGAACGAGGCGACCCCTCTGCAGTCCCGCTACCAGCCTGCGGCGGGGAAGGAGAGGATGACGTCCCTGCAGCCCGTGAGAGGGAGCACACGGGGCCCTTGTCACCTCCGAGGCAGCTCCGCAGTCCCCTGAGGGCAGGTGTCTCTGTCTGTGAAGCTGAGACATCTTTAACGGTGCTGAGCAGCACCAGTGCTGGAAGGTGCCCCCGAGGCTGCCACGGCGTCGGAGTGAGCTGGCTAAACGGCTGCCAAGCCGAGGCTCTTGCTTGCTGCTGCTGAGCTCTCACTCGGGGGCAGCTAGGCAAGGGCTGCCATGTCACTATGCACCAGCGCTGATGGCTTCTCGTTGGAGGATGAGGTGGTCTCTGGGTGGAGGGGCAGGTGCAGAACCCCGTACTTGGGCACCCTGACTCCCAGGGAGGAGCCCTACACCTGCCCATTGCCTTCCTGCTCCCACATGGGTCAGCATCTCCTCTCCTGGACCTTACTGACCTCTTCTGTGCTGGAGTTGCCTGCCTGCTTAGGTCCCACACCTCCAATGCAGGGCCTGGGGAGAACCAGCTGAGCATCAACCTTGCCACCCCGTGGCCATCCTTGCACACCCTAGTTCCCAGAGCGGCCCCTCAGGTGGTGGCCTTGGTGGCACAGAGAATTGGAGGGAGGTACAGTAGACTTCCAGGGTGCAGTCAGGGATGTGGTAGTCTTTGCCATCCCCACACACTGAATGGGAGGTTGCAGATGGTGCTGGCACTACCATGCCCTTGCCGCCCTATGTGTGGCCAGAGCTGCAGCCCCCCAAACCCTGAGGGGTGTTGGGACCTGTGTTCCATCCCCCACGCCTGGCTGCCCAGCCCTCTCTGTATTCAGCCATGTTGGTAACCTGTCAGAACTCACTGCCTTTTACATGCAGCTTTTTCTCTGCCATGGGTTTTATCATGCAGAAGGGAGGATGAAGAGAACAGATGACAGAGTGTGAATGGCCTTGCCTTTATAGCAGGGACAGGGAGCTGGCAGGCAGCAAGTAGAGGTGGTGGAGTAACCATCCCCAGAGGTGTTTAAAAAGAGCCTGGATGAGGCACTTCGTGCCATGGTTTAGTTAATTAGAAGGTGTTAGGTGATGGGTTGGACTCAATGCTCTTGAAGGTCTTTTCCAACCTGATTAATTCTGTGATTCTGTGGTTATCCATGAAAAGAGAGAGGACTAAGCTGTTCTGGTGTAAGAGGCATGCAACTCAGCACAGAACTTGCAGACATAGCTCTGCATTGGCTGGGGAGAGAAAGGGGGAGACACTGCAACGGTGTCATGTGAAGTGCAGCTTAAAATGGTGTTAATCAGGGAGATTAAAGTGATTTTTTGCCCCTGTAAACTGATCATGAACACTAAATCCTCTTTTATATAGCAGTATTGGTAAAAATTGTGCATCCATAACCAGCAATATTGGCACAAAACCACAGGTAGTCCAGACTTTAAATATGTACTAATCCTTTTGCACTGGAGACTCTGTCCCTAAAAGAAAACAACAATGAAGAAAATAAAAAACCCCAAAAGAAAACAAATAAAGAAGAAATAATAATGTCAGTTCATTTGGAAATGAGAATGGAGAATAAATAAGCAAACAAGCAAATAAATTATTCAGCTATCTGAAATCTATGTGCAGTGGTCATTTATTATGGTATTGCTTCCCTTCGTGAATGACTTGTGAATGGCAAATAAATATTTAAGAGACTTTCATATGAAAATTGCAAATGTGACTAGAATGTGTCAGATATCAGCTCAAACACATCGATTTGAGTTTTTATAGCTGGTTATAAACTGGGGTTATAAGCAGGCTTCTGGTCTCAATAAAAAGGATTTGCCATCTATTAAAGTAACTGTTTTGTACAGATAAAATTACCATTTAGTAACTATTTATAGGTGCATCATTAATAGGCAGTGTGATTACACTACAGTAGAAAGGTTGGTGACTGCCAACACTTGTATCCTGTGAAGCACAGCACAGCATATCCTTGCCCCAAGTGCAGTCCGACAGCATTCCAGCAGCATGCAAATGCTCCAGCCCCAGCAGAGGATCATGGAAACACAGAATCAGTCAGGGTTGGAAGGGACCACAAGGCTCATCTAGTTCCAACCCCCCTGCCATGGGCAGAGACACCCCACAGTAGATCAGGCTGGCCACAGCCTCATCCAGTCTGGCCCTAAACACCTCCAGCCATGAGGCCTCAACCACCTCCCTGGGCAACCCATTCCAGGCTCTCACCACTCTCATGCTGAACAACTTCCTCCTCACCTCTGGTCTGAACCTACCAACCTCCAGCTTTGCTCCGTTCCCCCTAGTCCTGTCACTCCCTGATAGCCTAAAAAGTCCCTCCCAAGTTCTTTTTAGGCCCCCTTCAGATAGTGGAAGGCTACAAGAAGTTCACCTGGGAGCCTCCTCTTCTCCATCCTGAACAGCCTCAACTCTCAGTCTGTCCTTATAGGAGAGGTACCCTCTGATCATCCTCGTGGCCTGTCTCTGGACACGCTCCAGCATCTCCACATCCTTCTTGTAATAGAGGCTCCAGAACTGGATGCAGCACTCTAGGATGTAGGTTTGAAATCAAGGGACAACTATCCCCTGCCTTCAATGTGCCTAAGAATATAAAACTGATCCACAGCAATCTGCAAAGTAATCCGTGTGGCACGTTTTAGTTCTCCAAAACTTGTAGTGCTGGGGAGCAGATGTGGTAGGTGCTATCTTTATTCTGCTAGGGCAGGATAAAGATAAATTCCAGCCTGTAAAGATTTATTCCCCTAGGGTACAATGGCCAAATCCCAGCATCTGCTGTGGTTTTGAGCAGATCTGCAGTGTTTTTGCCAAACCAGCCTGGCGGTGCTTGCAGAGGAAGGGCTGTGGATAGGAGCTCACCCATGTATTTAAGGGCATATCTTTTGCCTCTCCCTAAGCCACTCATGATCTGGAACGCAGCCCTAAGGGCACATACCATTGTTCTAAAGTCAAGCTTGATTGTTTTGCTTTTTTTTTTTCAAGGACAGGCTACTTGAGACCTCGTTTTCTTTTTGAACTAGGGAGAGCCCATCTGCGAAGCAAAAAGATCCTATGTATCACCTCAGCAGTTGCTAAAGTCAAGTGTTAGTCTTCAGCTGGAGTCTCATTAAAAAATAATAATAAAATAAATAAATAGATACCACTGGCTAGGAGATGAAAAGCCTCCTTTCAGCCACATTAGCAACTTACCTCCCACCCCAAAAAAGAATTCAGACTTCAAGTCAAGTAGCAAAAGGATTTGAGGGCTGGATGTGGCAGAGGAGAGAGAGTATGCAGGGGGAATTTAGATAATTTTCAGCCCCTGAATAAGATCTTTTATAGGTAAAATCTGCACAGCAAAACAATTTACACTGTATTAATGTAATGGTTTGTCCTGCAAATCCGTCATGTGAAACAACCCAGAGAAAACATTTTTATGATGAACAGCAGCCTCTAGTTGAGAGGGAATAGGAGAGGGGGGAAATATTTCTCATGGAGAGACTATTTTCTTGGAGATGTTGACACTTTAATTTTTACAGATTGGATACCAGTAAGAGCCTTCTTTCTTCAGAGGACCTTGCCACCATCTGATTTTTGATGTTAATGCAAACACAGTTTTGATCTCTTTGATATCTTTTTTCTCTCCTCCATTTTCTTTGAGGGAAGTCCAAGATTTTAGTGCTGGGCTGTGAATTAGAACTCTGTTGTTATGTGAACTGCAGGGAAACCTATGGAAAGGTTTAGTGAAGTCTCCAGGGTCATAAATTCCCCTCAAGACCATCTGAAATAGTTCTCATCTTAATATCTTGTGCCTCACAGGTTCCCAAGGCACCGTCTGAACCCCCTGGAAGTTGAGCACAAAATCACCGTACCCTTTCAGCTACCTCTGAGATGATGTGCTTGAGCTGGCCACTCTTCCCAGCTTGCTGAGAGTCCATTACCATCCTCTTGACCCCCACCCTTTAGATATTGATAAGATCCCCTCTCAATTTTCTCTCCTCAAGGCTAAACAGACTCAGATCTCTCAGCCTCTCCTCTCAACAGAGGTTCCAGTCCCCTCAGCATCTTTGTAACACAAGAAACACGCCCAGAAACAATGTCCTTTGGCAAAATCTCATTGGAGAGGCTTCAAATGTTCTTAAGCATCATGTATCCAGTCATAGAATCATGGAATCGTGGATACTGGAAAAGACTTTAAAGATCATTGACTCCAACCACAACTACCACGACCCACTAAACTACATCCTAAAGTGCCACATCTATGCGCTTCTTGAACCTCTTCAGGGATGGTGACTCCACCACTTCCCTGGGCAACCTGTTCAAATGCCTCACCACTATCTCGGTAATGAAGTTTTTCCTAATGTCCATTCTAAACCTCCCCTGGCACAACTCAAGTCTGTTTCCTCTTGTCCTATCAATAGTTACTTGGGAGAAGAGACCAACATCAGCCTCACTACAATCTCCTTTCTTGCAGCTGTAGAGAGCAATGAGATCTCCCCTTAGCCCTCTCTTCTCCAGATTAAACAATCTCAGGTCCCTCATTTGTTCCTCATGTTGCCCTCCAAACCCCTCACCAGCCTTGCTGCTCTTCTCTGGATGTGCTCTGAGACCTCAATATATTTCCTATACTGTGGTGCCCAGAACTGAACCCAGTACTCAAGCTGTGGCCTCATCAGGGCCAAGAACAGCCACGCAATCATTTCCCTACTCCTGCATCCCACTTTGAAGATTCCCAGGCTGTTTATGTGGACATTTTTGCAGGCTGGGACTTTTCTTCTGAGTGGCCATTTGGAGTTTATCAGCCTTCCCTCAGAGGGCTGTTGCAGGGTGGTGTAGATCCAGCTGAGCGGTGAGGCTTGCCGCCCGGCTCAGATACACGCTGCTGTAAATCCTAGCAGGCAGCCCTGGGAACCCATACAGGAGCTCATTGCATATTTCTCCAAGCTATCATTTATTTTAAAGTGCAGATAATACTCCCATGTTATCTCTGAGAAGAAACACAGAACATAATTCTTCCTTCAATGTCCTCCCTATGCTGCTTTGTCCTGTAACTACCTCTGGTGTTGTTGATGGGAAGAGACCTTTCAAATCATCAAGTCCAATTCAGCTGTTAACCCAGCACTGCCAGGTAACCACTAAGCCATGTCCCTCAGCATCATATCTCCATTGCTTTGCAGTGCCTTTAGGGACAGGGACTGGAAGAAAAACTGTTTGTAAGTTTAGCCTGGGAATTTCTAGCCATTATAGCAGGACCTGCATTTCAGTGGGACACTTGCATCTTGCTTCTCAGGATGATCTTGATGTTAGGGATGAAGCTGCTTGAAAGGGAGTGATATAGAGAGGCATCTTGAGTGTTTGGACTTGCTGACTCTAAAGGGCAGCAGACCCAAGGTGCTTGTCCACAGTTAAATGAGGGCTGTATTTAAAACACCACCTCCTACACAATACAGTCACGTAGTGGCTGCTTATAGGCTGCTTCTATCCGCAACTAGCCACAGTTCATGGTTTCAAACATACAACATGCACAAAGCCCAGCAGTGGCAGGAGGCATTTACAGTGGCTTGTTTGTGTTTGAAAATGGAAGAACTTGGGTAAAACCATTTCTCCCACTGAGAATGGAACAAAGCAATAAATAACATGAGGAAAGAAGTGGAAATCTTTCTGGTGGGATGTGCCATCTGTTGGGCACTGGAACAGGATGAGCTTTTCTCTGGTGGTGGGCACTGGAGCTTTCCAGACAGGCGCTTGCATGAAAAGAGACTTGTTTGTGCAGGCAGTCTGGAGAATGCTCTGGCCAGCTTAACACAGGATTTGCTGTTTGCTGCAGACAATTTTCCAACCCCTGCCTCCCTGGGTTTCCAACCTATGCCTCCATCTGTCACAGATGCTATCCTAAGGGCCCAATCCATTTCCAAACCTCCCTTTCAGCTGAGGTGGACCAGGTGACAGCAATGGCCATGGTAGTAGGTGGAGCACCTCCTAGTCTCAAAAACATGGAAATAAGACCAAAATTAGTTATCCCTCATGGGTACTGTCTCTAACTGACCCTTGAAAGTTGGCAGCATTCACATCATTGGTGTTGAAGTGAGGAGCTTTATCATCTTGAGTAGGCTACATCTCAGCAGCAATACATTGGTTTAGCTATTTCATAAATGAGAAGAGATTTAGTGTGGAGATGGACGCTGACTCCTGTGCCTGTGATGTGGCAGAGTTCATTTTTGGTCTCCTCAGTGCCAAAAATGGGGAAGGTGAAAAACTGTGTTTCTTCTGTGTTGGGTGGCTACAGGAGAGGAGAGCTTTCTTAGGGAAATACTATTTATTTTGTCTCATTAAACATCTAAGTTTGCTGTTACAAATTATGCAAATCAAAAATTGATATTAATTTTTGTATTCCGGCTAAGATTGTTATAACTATGAAAACTGTTTATTGACATTAAATAGCACCAGAAAACTTATTCACAAGGTTCAAAATGCACAGTTTGGATACTTATACACACAGGGAACAGGCAAAACTAGACACTTTAAGAAAGCTGGAAGAGAAGGTTCTTGCAGTCAACATATCACTTGTGGTTAATTATACTGCTTATCCATGGGATAAGACTCAGAAAGCTCCTTTCGGCTTACAGGGAAGGCAATTAGTGAATTACAGGAGGCTTTAGGTATTTCCTCTCAAAATATTACTCTCCTGATTCCCCAGGACTAACTACAGCTTCAAACGGTGCCCAAACACTTGCAGAGCCACAAGGTTCAAAATGCACAGTTTGGATACTCTGATTCTTCCCAGGCTTCACAGGCTGCTGGGGAAAGAAGGCAGACAATCTCTGACCTTATCCTGATTTCTCTGGGTGATCTGTGCATCTCCAGGGCTTCCTGTCCTGGCAGGAGACTTTCAGGTGTAGGCAGGATATTTTGCAATGTGCAGTCTCAGGACAATGTCACGCTGGCTATGCAGGCCAATCGAATGGAGGCATTTAGAGCCTGCTCCTGGTAAACTCAAGGCAGACAGTTTCCAGGCAGTTCAGCAGAGCTAGCTTATAGCTTAGCATAATGCTGCAGAAGGCAATGGCAGAATCACTGCCAGAGGCAGAGACCAGTGGTGGTAGCAGGCAGCAGCAGGCACAAATACAGTGGCAGAGAGCACGTTGTGCTACCTGCTCCTCTCTTTGTAGCAACACAGCCCAAAACTAATGGGCCTTTGGACACAAATTAGCCAAGCAGAATGGCAGTTAGCTGAGCTTGACCATATTAGGTGAAGCCATAGGCTTGCTTTACCCAAATTTGAGAAAAGCACAGGCCATGCACAAGGCAGGCACAAGCTAAGCGTGTGTCCCTCGTTTACCACAGGAGCAAAACAAGTCTGGGAAAGCCACGGTCCTTACACTCAGTGGCTCCAGGTTCTCTGTCCTCTTTCTGCTCTCCCCATAGCAGAAGGAGGGAGAGCAAAAAGACATGGCTGGGCAAACCAGGACATGTATAAGCCTATTTTGGCCTATTTAGGCCTTCCAGGACATTTACTTACTGGTTTACCTTTTCTGGACCTTCATAGTGGGAAAGGGTTAGTCACACTCTTCCACTTCTGGAGCTGGGTTGGTCATGGGATTTCACACAAATCAATAAACTTCTCTTCACACCTTTAATGCATATTTATTTGAGTAGGAACACAGTAATACAGGGACATTAAACCCACCATCAGCTGTGCTGCTCTGCACTGCGTAAGAGGCCACCTAGGTCTTTTGGCAGGCTCCTCTCGCTGTTGGCTGAACCCTGAGGTCCCCGTTAATAGGATAGCTGTGTTTATTATCTCATGGAGATCATTATAAATAGATGCTGTTAAAGATAATGCCACGTTGTAAATAAAGGCGCCATATGAAATCACAATATTTAACTAGCTGCTGGCGAGGTATTTCTTTTCAAGAGGAGAAAAGAGTTCAACAGCCAACACTTTGCTGAGGCAAAACCATCCAAACCATCTTGGTGACAGATCTTTGATAAAAAAATACTTGCATTTATAAAAGGAACAGTTCTTTGCATTGCCCCCTTTTTTTTAGTCTGCTTCAATGGTTGGATTGATTTGGACCCCCTAACTGATATGAAACCTGTCAATTTTAAGCCCTACAGACTCTTACAAGAGAAAGTCTGCCCCTGAAACAGGAAAACTGAGACACAGGAGACATAAACAGGTCACGTTGGCACCTTTTTTTTTTTTTTTTAACCAAGCTGCACATTGTGATTGAGATTTATTAGTCTGGAGACAAATGTCTCTTTAAAGGGAATGGAAACCAAATGTTGCTGGCGTTTCGGGTATCACATTCACTGCAGAAAATACAAACTTGGCAAAAAAGTAGGAAATGTACCCCCAAAAAATTACTACTCCATTTACCTCAAAAGTGCCAAACTGCATCAGGCTCCCACCACACATCCCCTTCCTCCTTCCCTGGCTCCTAAATGAACAGAAGCCAAACATTACTTGCAAATTGCCCTTTCCCCAGGATTTGATGGCAACCCTCTTTGTACAGTTGCTGTCCTGGCTTGGCAGAAAGCTTGATCTCAGGAATCCCTTCACTTGCCAGAGACATGGATCAGCATCATGAGGAGACCTCAGAGCTGAAATGTGGTGAGGATTCACCCCAAGTTGTTCAATTCCCACCAAAGGGCTCACAGAGAGGTGAAAATTGTTCCAAGAGTCTGAGAGTATTGAGAGACTCGGGGGAGGGCAGAGGGAAGGAAAGGTTACCTATTGCATTGCCTAAACCTGCCTTAGAAACCCCTTTTGGAGTCAACAGAAGATGAAAGCTCATTTACATTCAGAGTATTAATGTTTAACTTGGTCAGTGCTGAAGTCTGCACTCCTGACCTGGTATGCTAATAGCTTTAGTGTACATTGCATGGAGAAGGGTGTGGATCAGCACTTGTCTTCTATATCAAGAAAATGTCTGTGACAAAGAATAAGAGCAAAACCACCATGAGAAACAGCTCTGTTGCTTGGTGAAGAGCTGTACATAGGTAGGATGTATCTCAAACTTTTATCCTTGCCAAGCGATTCCCATATGAGCATCTGCAGAGACCAAAACCCCCAGCTCACATTCTCTGAGCTGCCAAATCAGCCCTCAGCATCAGGATGAAGTTCTAATTATCCAGGATGAAGGATTTCATTTAACAGACCCTAGAGGAAGGCTGACTCGGGAAGAAGCAGCAGTGTGATAAGTCAACTAGGGCAAAAGGTCTGATTGCTATTTCCCTTCCAGAGAATGGGAATAGTCATCTGGGCAGGGAGAAGCACTTATTGTCCTGAGACAGCCTGCAGTTTTTCCCTGTAAAACACCTACCCCAACAAGAAGCAGCAGATGTTTTGTGTAAATCTGCCATAGGACAAAAATGTCCAGAAGGTCAGATGACCAGATGTACAGATAGGGATGGGGAGATGGAGGAAACTGCCTGTTCCCTGGAGGAGTACCAGGAAGGAGTTTTCATTAGCACTTTGGATGCAGGAAAAGCAAAGCCTGAGGGCTATTAATAGCAATGGCCTCTTCATGGATGCTGGAGAAGAGAGGGCCTCCAGGAATGAGGAAATGACAAATCATTATAGATCCACAGAGGCTGTTTTATCCATGAATGAAGGTACAAGAAATTCCCACTCATGTCTTTGCCCCAGAAGCAATAGACCAGGCCACTGACGTTCCATTCACTTTGCAAGCTCTCCCACTGACGTTCAGGAAAGAAGGAGAAGATGCACTTTAGACATGGAAATGCTGAGAAAATAATTTATGCAGAGCCTGTGAGGCTAATCAGGGTTAGTGCAGACAGACTTCTCATGAAAGGTGATTGTCTTTAGGGAGTGAAGAGTGCCCTTGAAGATGGGGAGTGGATTTCAGAAGTAAAGGATGACTTTTCAGAAGTCTCACCATGTGTGCCAAATTCTTGATAACCCATATGGTTTCTACAGTGCTGGATGAATCCAGGCACTGACAGTGAAAGGAATTTAATAGAGGTTCTTGAAAACTGAATAAAGCTCTCTGCTTTGTCGTGAGCACCCTTGTCATTGCTGGGGCTGTGGGAGAGAGGGGACTGGAGCGTGTTTGGCTGCAGATGAGTAGTCTCTATAGCCAACACCTCAGGGACTTTTGTATTCCATGTAGTCTCTCTTTGCCTATGTTTCCCTCGATACAAAGATGTGAGAGCAAATGCATTAAACACTGTTTGATTATCAATTGCCCAGTTCTGCATGGCTGGAAGACTTCCAAGCATGGTCAGTATTATCCTTGCCAAGGTGCTGCAGCTTGTTGACATGTCGGGGTCACAACAGAGCATGAAGAGCCAGGAGAGTATTTTACCTTAAAAATTGCACAAGCCAGTAGAGCATCTCTAGGGCTTGCAGGGAATACTCTTTACCTCCTCCCAGCTGCACTGTAGCACTAATGTTCTTTATGATCCCATAGATTTACCCTTCTCCTTAATTTCCTAGCCTGTGAAATGGAGATGGTATTTAGCTACTGCACAGATTAATGTCAGGCTACTGCAGAGATGTAAAACACTCTGCTAGGACTACGTAATTACGTTATTATGGTCCTATAATAACACAGGCAAACCTATTTCATTTAAGTGTTGGCAAGGGTAACATCCCACTGTATGCAAAAGTTCATTCAATTTCTTTCCAGTCTGCTCAAACAGCAAAATAATTCTACCTATTCCCTGTGGCAGCAACATTTGCAACAGTTAAAAATAGCAGGGCAAAATTAGTTGGGAATAACGAAAAGAGAGCATTATATTGTTGTGCTTCCTATCCTGCTGTTGTTGAAGAGGCAGCATAGAGGGACAGAACAAAAGAGGAACAAAATAAAACCTTAATTGTTAGGCACTGCTCATAGAATAAAGACAGTAAGTAACATCTTTTTTGCTTTTAAAAAGTTAGTAAAGTTTATCTTTCTAGGTTTTGGGTTTCCATTATTCTGTGAACATCAGCTCTTTCAGATGCTCCTGGTCATCTCATCAGGAGAAGTGACAATTTCATGCTGTTCTTAGAGATGTCACCATTTCTACTTGACACCCATCCATTGCTTCACAGATCTGATTCCACCCGAACTTAAATCACACTGGTATCTGAAGAAGAAGAAACATCATAGAGATAGAGATGCTTGTCCTCTCCTAGGGTTGAGTGGGGGTCCAGGCAGTGGATGGGCAACAACAATCTGTCCTGCAACCATCTGGCCAACTAATCTTTGATTCATCTCAATTCCCTCAGATGTAAAAAACCTTTGCAAAGAGAAACATTTGAGGGGTTTCTAAAACTGGTTTATAGAGGACACCTTCTGCCTGGTGTCTTTCTCCAACTTCTCTACCAACTTGCTACATCAGTCTGTTGCATCTTGTCACGGACCAAAATCTGAGCCTTTTCATGGATCCTTTGGACTTTCAATCAATTCTTTGAATTTGCCAGCTTTGGTAGCATCTCATGAGTAAGATCTAATGAAAACCCTGCTGGAACTAGGGATCTTCCAGGTAGAAATTATTTGAGGAAAACAGGGACTTCAACCTGGAGGCTGCAATATCCATGGAGGTCATCTGTGGAAATCCACATCATGCAACTGAGGGTTGACGAATCCTTTCTCTGGGGGTGTTTGTAACTTAGCATCTGATACTCCTCAAGCCAAAACATGATCTGTTGGACTTCATAGAAGTCAGTCCACTGAGGGCTGCTGTGGTTTCTCCAGATGGGGTTGTGCTTGTGTGCTGCTAAAACATGCCTGCAAAATCTGAGCATCTTGCATACACATTCACACCAGGGAAAAAGTAAGAAAAAGAAAAAAAAAAAAGGAAAATGGAGAAATCTGGTGGATTTTAGGAAAAATAGACTGAGTATTTTTCCATCTTGGCCTGGCCCTGTTCAGAATGTGTGATTTTACTGGTCTATGCCAAGGGTTCATTTTTTGGGGGTTATTTTTGTTTATATAAAGGAATATATTTCACTGTCAATATTACAGCTGAGAAGAAAATCTTTTGGAAGAGACATATGTGTTCAGTTGCCGGGCATTAGATCCTCTTCTTTTTTCTTCCTTTCTATTTCTCAGCAAGCTCTGTACTCTCTCACTATGGGAAGTCACAACAGCTCCCATGCCAACAACCATTTTTCTTCTGCTCCTTCCTGAGGAGCTTTCAACTTTTCTTGCAGTCTTCAACAGCTCAGTGCCATCAGAGGTGAAAAATGCCTTTAGCAGTGTTCTCTGGCTGTGTGATTGAAGGATGCTCCATTCAAAGAGGCATCGCCAATCATGCTTCTTGGGTAGCTGATTGACATGGCCATTGTCAGTTCCCATCTGGCTCCGGATGGACAAGCACCTGAATTCACCTGTGATCGAGGAACATGCATCACTGCTTGACAGCCTGAGCCCCATTAAAGGAGGAAGGGTCATTAAAGAAGCAAATTGCTGGCTTGTCCTTGCCATGACTGTGTCTTGCATGGTCCAACTAAAACAAATGTCCAAATTGACATTCCAAGCATAATAAAGAGGTTTCCATATCCATTGCACTTTCATTGCACAACACCCTTCAATAGAAGTGTTCAGTTAATGGAAAGCCGGAATTGCTCAGGGGAGAAAAAAAAAGACATAGAAACAGAAAGAGGGGAAAAAAAAAACCCTCCATTTTTTCAACATCCTCTTTGCTTTCAGATGAGAAAGGAAAGGGAGATGTAGAGAAGAATGCAAAGAGCAAACATCTTAGAATGCCAGCGAGAGACTTTTGGAAGCTGATTAGAACCATTTGTGTGTGGTCAAGGAAAAAAAATCAAAATTGGAGTTTGCAGAAAATGGAAAGGAGACAACCTCTGCTCTGTTCTGAGTCACAGAACAGATGCCAGCGTTTCTTCTGACTTTACAACTTTTTCTTGGCCTAACTGGGTGAAAGACTGATTAAAAATGGAGGCTGAGAATGCCTGTTGAAAAACCTCCCAGATTGAAATCCTAGCAGAAGGGCAAATGGAGACTTGCAGTAAATCATTGCTGGCTGGATCACTTATCAACTACAGTGAGTAAAGACACCCAGTCATGGCTGGAGGAAATCACACATCCTCTGGCACGTTCCTCACAAGGGGCTTTTGCCTCATGTTCAGTTGGAAACGATAAGTAGAAAACAGACTATCTGAATTGTGGGTGAAGAGAAAAAATAAAGGTAAGAAGAACAAAGAAAAAGAAAATCCCAAGATTTTCTGCTAAAAAATAACCAAAAAACCCCTAAACCAACCAACCAAACAAACAAAAAACGCCAAGTCAAAACCAAAAATGTAGACATAGACATAGACATGGATGGAAAGAGATTTATCTACTCCAAAGCCATTTTTCCTTCAGTGGTGTCTTAGGTAAAAATGAAATAAACCGAGGGGATTGAATTTCATTGGGAGAATGACTGTGAGGTCTGCTGCGCAAGCCAGATTTTCCAGCCATACATTTAAAAGTGGTTACTCAAGTTTGGGTTAAAAAAAAAAAAGAACCCAAAAACCTCAAACCAACAAAAAAATCAATAAACCACCAAAAAAAAAAAAAAAAAAAAGAAGAAGAAGGAAAAGAAAAAAAGGCACCAAAACCACTTACCCAATTTCTGAGCAGTCTGTGAATCGTGAGGTTCAGAGACGCAGCAAAACACAGCTCTTATTTGCGGATGACAACAGCTAGGAGCAGGTGTTGATCTGTTGGAAGGCAGGAGAGCCCTGCAGAGGGACCTAGACAGGCTGGATGGGTGGGCAGAGGCCAATGGGATGAGATTGAACAAGGCCAAGTGCAGGGTTCTGCACTTTGGCCACAACAACCCCAAGCAACACTACAGGCTGGGGACAGAGTGGCTGGAGAGCAGCCAGGAGGAAAGGGACCTGGGGGTACTG
>WAAF01003628.1:13763-35593 GCA_013400475.1 Tricholaema leucomelas | reverse complement strand
AGCCAGGTGGGAGTTGGTCTCTTCTCCCAGGCAACCAGCAACAGGACAAGGGGACACAGCCTCAAGTTGTGCCAGGGGAAGTATAGGCTGGATGTTTGGAGGAAATTGTTGCCAGAGAGAGTGATTGGCATTGGAATGGGCTGCCCAGGGAGGTGGTGGAGTCACTGTCCCTGGAGGTGTTCAGGAAAAGCCTGGATGAGGCACTTAGTGCCATGGTCTAGATGGCTGGCTAAGGCTGGATGCTAGGTTGGACTGGATGTTCTTGGATGTCTCTTCCAACCTGATTGATTCGATTCAATTCGATTTGATTGGATTCTATTCTATTCTACAGGAAGATTGACTATTTACAGGTAGAGTTAATACAATACAAATTAAGAAAACATATTTACAACTCACATGGAGATCATCCCATAGGATGATAGTGTCAGGATTTTTTTTTGTTGTTGCCCTCCTGACCTCTCAGGGGGTTTGTGTTGTGCTTTGTTTTATTTTTCACCATCAAGGGGCTTTAGAGAATATGAAATTCCTTTCGCCGTGAACGCTCGCAAGAAAAAATGAGCAGCTAATGCAAGCTGCTAGAGGTTTGCTAGGTGCAGCAGCCATGAGCACTTGGAATCACTGGAGTGCCAGTTAATCAAAGACAGCTCAAACTGAAAATATTGTGCCCTTGGTAAATTTAGCAACCAGCAGGAGCTGAAAACACTGCAAAGGGAAACCTAAACTCCAAAAATCAAGGAATCCCTTTCAAGAAGAATATCCTTTATGAATTCAAGAGAGTTAAAATCCAGCAAGGCTAAAACTGGGAGCTGAGGGAGCATTGACTTACAAGCTGAATGACCCATTGGCATGGGTATAGGAAGTGCCTTTGTGGTGGTGTTGATTTTAATGGGATTAAATGATGTAATTGATTTGCTACAACTTCAAGCAAAAGGGAAAAAAAGAAAAACAACAACGCAAGTGAGCGGTGAGAGCCTGGAATGGATTGCCCAGGGAGGATGTTGAGGCCCTGTCTCTGGAGGTATTTAAGGCCAGGCTGGATGAGACTCTGGCCAGCCTGATCTAGGGTATGATGTCCCTGCCCATGGCAGGGGGATTGGAACCAAATGATCCTTGTGGTCCCTTCCAACCCTGTTTCTACAAAACAGAGAGGTTTATCTTCCAGAAGTGATGATAACAAAGTGGATGAGAATGAACTCTGATCCAACATACAGACTTCACAAATTGTCCACAAGCTTCACTCAGTCTTTCATTAGCTGTTGCTTGTAGCAGTTTAGTCACACTGGCTCAATACTGAGCCAAAATGCAATGGTTAAATCCCTGATGGAAGTTTCAGCCTGTGAGACCTTATTAACCTCCAAAAAACTGGATTCTCTTTTGAGTTGGCATAACAATTCTCATCGTAGAACCTGTGCGTCTACAGGGACCAGCCAAAACATTGCATTCATTTCTCTGGTTGAAATTTTTTCCATGGCAGACCTGGTTTCTATATTTAACCTGACTTTCAGCAGCATCACTGCAGATTCTGTTTTTCTGCTGGATGTTTGTAACTTTTTTTGGCATGCCATAATCTCTTGGCACACCCTACGGCTTCTAAACGGTGCTAATATAAATCACTCCTTAGCCTTTTTAATCCAAAAGGTTTTATGACTTGACCTGAAATAATGCAGTTGCTCCAGCTATCCAGTGGTGTTGTAATGGTACAAAGCAGAGAAAGAAACCAAACATTTGAAGAGGAGACAGTATTTCTTCACCTCCTTCCATAGCTTTGCTGTGAATAGATGTGAATTCTGCAATGGTGAGAAGCAAATCTATTCAGAACCAGAATGCATAGAATTGTAGAATCGTTTCGGTTGGAAGAAACTTTTGAGATCCTCAGGTCCAACCATTTACCCAGAACTGATAGGTCAGCACTAAACCATGTCCCTCAGCACCTACATGTCATTTAAATCCCTTCAGGAATGAGGACTCCACCTCTGCCCTGGGTAGTCTGTTTCAGGGCTTGACAACACTCAAGGGAAACAAATTGTTCCTCATCTCCAACCTAAACCTCACCTGGTGCAACCTGAGGCCATTTCCTCTTGTCCTACCACTTGTTACCTGGGAGAAGAGACTGAGTCCACCTGGCTCCAACCTCCTTTCAGGGGGCTGTAAAACTAGAGAAGGTCTCCCCTTAAGCCTTTTTCTTCAGGCATGGGCAGAGCCTTTTATTTGTGAAAGAGTTCCCTTGAATCAGACTCACACCTGGAAAAGCTTTAGGTGGAAGGAAGAGGAGGACTGCCCAGCGTAGTGTATACCTCAACAATAGGGGGAATGGGTTTAAGCTGGAAGAGGGGAAATTTAGACTGGATGTTAGGAGGAAGTTCTTTACAGTGAGGGTGGTAAGGCACTGGAATGGGTTGCCCAGGGAGGTTGTGGATGCTTCCTCCCTGGAGGTGTTTAAGGTCAGGCTGGATGAGGCCTTGGGCGAGCTGCTCTAGTGGGAGGTGTCCCTGCCTGTGGCAGGGGGTTGGAGCTGGATGCTCCTTGAGGTCCCTTCCAACCTAAACCATTCTATGATTCTCTGATTCTATGAATAGGTCCATCCTAGTTGATAACAAAGGTGTTTCCATGACACATCAGTGGAAATCACTACTGATACTAAGGCATTTCATCAGACAGCAAGAGCTTGGCATCACTATGTGTTACCAAAAGAGCAGGGGGAGAAGGTTTGCAAAATAATTGGCCCTTGTGCCTATCTACACTAATGAGGAAAGGGGGAAAAAAGAGAAAGCTTTCAGGTTTCCATCATTTCCAGCTGCCTAGATGTTCTCAGAAGTTTGCTTGGGTCTCCCTTTGCAGTCTCTACCCAGAAAAGCCTTCTCCAGGCTTAGCTGATAAGTAGGTCTCAGGAGCAGGTAAATTATCTGCTCTCCTTTTCTTCCTTACTGACTAAGGTCGGTGACTTTTGTTTTCTGTCTCGACAGAAGCAGCTTTATTTGTGTGAACCTAGTGAGAAAATCATAAACTTCAGAAAATGTCTATTTCTGACTTTATTTTTACAGAGATATTTTGTCTGCCTTGCCAGCTTCAACCAAGTTGCAACAATATTCTAACAACCAATAACCTCCACAAAATGGTGTTTGCTTTTTTTGATTTGCATTTTCTTTGTGCTGCTAGGGGAGTGTGGAAGGAATTCAGCTGTATCTCTTTATCTTCCCTGGAAGGAAAGAATCAGACAGATATATTACAACTCTTATCTTCTTTCCCGTGTCTCACACATATGCCATTGGAGGGAAATTTCAGTTCAGGGAACATGCTAAAAGTTAAAGGAGGACAACTATGCTCAGAGGACGGAGATGAGATGCTGTCCCTGCTAGTAAGAGTCTGGCTGCAGAGAGGTACAAGATCGGGGCTGCACCAGGGATAACTGCAAGTGACTGCTCCCTTTATGTGAAAGGGAAAAAAGGAGCTGCCACTTCCACTCTTTCCTCTTTTCCAGTTAAAAACAAATTTGCCCTTTCTTTTCCTAATTCAGTGAGAGTGTAAAGCAATTCATCTCAGAAAATATAAACAGGAAACCATTTACTTCCTCAGAAATGCTACCTAAGAATAACATCTTGTCTCTTAATTTTAGTCCTCAGCTGGTCAGGCCACACCTTGAGTACTGTGTCCAGTTCTGGGCCCCTCAATATAAGAAAGATGTTGAGGTACTTGAATGTGTCCAGAAAAGGGCAGCAAGGCTGGTGAGGAGCCTGGAGCACAATCCCTACCATGAGCAGCTGAGAGAGCTGGGGTTGTTCAGGAGAGGAGGAGAGACCTCATCGCTCTCTGCAACTACCTAAAAGGAGGTTGTAGCCAGGCAGGGGTTGATCTCTTCTCCCAGTCACCCAGAGACAGAACAAGAGGACACAGTCTCAAACTGTGCCAGGGCAGGTTTAGGCTGGACAGTAGGAAGAAATCCTTCACAGAAAGAGTGATTGCCCATTGGAATGGGCTGCCTGGGGAGGTGGTGGAGTCACCATCCCTGGAGGTATTTAAAAGGAGGCTGGATGAGTCACTTAGTGCCATGGTTTAGTTAATTAAAAGGGTTAGGTGATAGGTTGGACTTAGTGATCCTAGAGGTCTCTTCCAACTTGGATAATTCTGTAACTCTATGATTTTTCTGCCTACTAAATGTAAGTGTCTGAAGCTTGCATTGATAATTGAAAACAAATTTTGGCCACTGTTTTAATTCTACATTAAAAAAAAAAAACCCTGCAAACTTGCATGTCTAAAATAAGCCTGCTATCAAAAAGCAAAACATTGGTGTGCCATAAGATTGTGGCATTTATTTTGCCTGCCAGCTCCAAAACACCCTGATGTATAGCAATATCCTCCCAGACAGCATAATGTATGCTATACATCCAGTTTGCTCTCATGAGGACAGATATCTTTGTTGATGTCTTCTTTGAAGAGAAAACAATATTTGGCTAAGCGATATTAAAGTCAAGCCTGCAGTGTTTTTTTGCTCACTTGCTGAGAATGAAACCTTATTACTGCTGAAGGGGGAGGGGGTCACAATAGGAGCTGCAGAGCTATGAAGTGTTTGAGTAATCACAGAGAGGGAGTTCCAAATGCACCTCCTTTTTAATACTCTGTAGAGTAATTCCTGTTCTTTGTAACAACTGTTTCAGAGAAATTGTTCTGGAGGTGAGGGAAATTGGAGTGAAGAAGTGGTAGAAGCTTTTTTAGAAATTAAAACAACATCTTCATGCCCAAAGAATGTTTCTATCTATGTATTTCACAGGAGTTCTCTTTTTTTACTGAGTTCTATGCTGCAATGTAGAAATGTGATGGAAAATATGGAAAGTCTGTAATGAAGATGGGTGGTTTCCACAGCTCAGTTTTGATGCTCAGTAACACTGAGCCTGAAGGGAACTTGTTTGATTCCCACCCACAGGGGTATGCAAAGTTGGAGAAGCACAAAGGACAGGATCACCTTCTCCTGACCTTGTTGTTTTATTAAAAGGTGGATATATATTCAGCCCCTGTTGACTCCTTTGGGTCTCAGCTTTCCATCTTTGGCAGGAATTGGTACCCATGCCAACTTTTGCATTGACAAAGATTTGAGCTGACATCCATGGTGATACTTTTCCAATAAATTTGACACCAGACACCAGAAGTATTTGCCATGAGGTGAGACTGCTCTCTGTTCTGCAAACGTGGACAGATCTCTTCTAAAACTGGGTGAGCTTAACTTGCTGCCACTTCTTTTGCAGCAATAATGCTTTCCCGGCAAGTGAGATCTGATTGTGGAGCACAGTCAGCCAGCAATGTGATTGTGTCAGCATCTCTGTGTTTATAGGCCACCTGATGTAATGCTAATGAGATGCTAACATGAGAATCCACCTCCCTAATCTGCCAGCTGCTGGCTGCTTTACCTCTTTTTGGTTCAGGAGTTTTAACAAGATGTTTCTGGTCTGTAATCAATGTAAACTTCCCACACAAAATCTAAAGGAATGTCCTGATTCCTGGATAAAACAGTGCTTCATTTTCTGTTGGAGCATAACATGGCACTGCTCTAGCTACAGCTCTGGAAATGAAAATGCTTTCTAATCTTTTGTCATCTAATATTTTTCAAAGCAGGATAGAGCTGGCAGGTGAGATATCAGAGACGAGCCAGTGCAGCTGGAGTATGTTGGAACTAAAATGCCTCTCACAGTCTTATCTACATCAACAGCATCTTTGTTGACATCAACAGCATCCTATGTATAGATGCCCATAAGTTTTGGCTTAGGTTTCTCTAATGCCAGAAAACTTAACCTCAGCAGGACTGAGGCACATGAGGAAAGTTATTCACATGCTTAAATACTTACAAATAAGACCCTCAGTGTGCTCGATGCTGATGAGTTTTAGTGTTGTTGTCACTGTCAATAAATGAATTAATAATTAAGTAGCATTAAAATGATATATCTGCTCTGCACTGTATTTAGGCACAATTTATTGCAGCACTTTTGTCTTGTTTGATTGGGAAATGCATCAGCTGTTTAACAGTGGTAAATTTAATAGAGTGGTATATTGATAGCCCAGCCTGACCTCTTGGTGGTCACAGGTGTGCAAGTGTGAGATGTGACATTATGGAATGGTTTGGGCTGAGAGGAACCTAATAAAAATTACAATAAAGATCAAAATAAAGATTGTAAATTCAGCAGTGATTTGGAAACAAAGTCAAAAGTGTGTTAGCAATACTAACTTGGCCTAAACCAAAAGTGTGTTAGCAATACTAGCTTGGCCTAAACTATGAGGTTATGTTTACATTTGAATTTTGCAGGCTTTTGCGATGAAGATCCATAGTAGTGTGCCCAAAAGCCTCGGCTACTAACAGTGTGATACCCTGTGGCTTCCCCTGGGAACCAGAATTGCTCCTTGTGCCAGTGAAACCTCTAGAAACCATCAAATCAATGCTGTGCTTCATCTCCTTCTTAGTCTCATATTGCACTTGACGAAGTCATAGACTCATAGAATCACAGAATTGCCCTGGCTGGAAAAGACTCTCAAGATCACCAAGTCCAATCACCATCTGTCTCCACAAACCCTGGTGCCAGACCATGTCCTCCACCACCACATCCAGACATCTTCCAATCACCTCCATGGGGACTCCACTACAGTGTCTGACAGCCCCTACAACATTGAAACCAAACCTCCTCCAGCAAAACCCAAGACCCACTTGTCCCACCCATCACGTCCTTCCAGGCAGGTTCCTGAAAACAGGTTTGCTTTTGGTCTTCCTTTGAGAGATCAGAGCAGTAACTGCTCTCTCAGTTCAGAGAGCAGAGTCATGGACTTCCAGGGTGCCCAGCAGTGAAGCCCTCCCAGAGTGAGCTCTTGTACACAAAACTGGCTTACTCCTTCTCCTGGGGCCCAAGCAAAGCCACTTGCTCAATATTGTCTCCTCTCTTGACTTGAAGTCAGGCCTCCCAGCTGCAAATGCAATAGAAAGTGCTTGCTTTCTCTTGAAAGCTGCTTAATTGGCTGCTGTTCTTGCTCCTGCAGTCGGATTTGCATTAAAGAAAGACCTGCGATCCTTGGCACTCCCTACCCAAACCTCCTTTTTTAGCCTATGGAGCTGGCAGTTCCCTTAACGCCCACATCTGTCTCTGCTTGCCACAGCTGATTTATGTTTAATATCTTGAAGGCATGTGGTGCCAGTCCCACGTTGAGCTCTGGATTGTGGTGGTCTGTCTGTATTTGTTGAAATTGGGCCCAAAGAAGCTGGCTTGGAGCAGAGACTGCGAGGAATGTGAGCCAGTGGCCGTCCAGACAGCTCTGTCAGCAAGCTCAGGAAACTGGCTGAAAAATACTGGGAAGAGGCCCAGATTTCAAACAACCTGTGGAGCTCTCATGAGAACACACTGTTTTAAAACAGAAAGTTGAGTGATATTCTTAATTACAGATTAATAAAAAACAATAAAGGAAGGCTGATGACGTCCCTTGTCCCTGGAGAATGCAAAGCATGTTCCGCAGGTCATGCTGAGTGAACAGGCAGCCTTCATCCTTTTTGTGTGAAGATCCCATTTTCATGAAATGCATTAGGTGGTTTTAATCCTCAAGCAGAGATAATGGTGAGGACACTTTCGTGGTCTCACAGCTAAGGGCTGGCCTTTCAATCTTTGCAGCAGTGCTGGCCACCCTGGGAAATTTTTGGCTCAGGGGCTGGCTTTCGTGGGCTTGCACAGGCAGCTCACCACCGTTTCCATCAGCTCCCCCGGATCTGATGGTGGGTTGTTGTGCCATGAAAAAGAGAGCTATTAGCCCAAGCATTTAAAATCCAAACAGCAGTTTTATCTCCTGAACTAATGAGCTCCATAGTCTTGTACCAGGTATAGGATATCTTGATAGGATTTAACCAAGCACTTGGTTTATAGAATCATAGAATCATAGAATCATAGAATGTCAGGGGCTGGAAGGGACCTTGGAAGATCATCTGGTCCAGCTCCCCTGCCAGAGCAGGATCATCTAGAGCAGATCACACTAGAATGCATCCAGATGGTTCTTGAATATCACAGAATCATAAAATCAACCAGGTTAGAAGAGACCTCCAAGATATCCAGTACAACCTATCACCCAGCCCTATCCAATCAACTAAGTGCCTCATCCAATCTCTTTTTGAACACTTCCAGGGATGGCGACTCCACCATATCCCTGGGTAGCCCATTCCAATGGCAAATATCACCCTGGGCAGCCTGTTCCAGTGCTCTGTCACCCTCACAGTGAAAAAATTCTTCCTCAGGTTCACATGGAACCTCCTATGCCTCAAGTTCCACCCATTGCCTCTTGTCCTGCCACTGAGGATCGGTGAGAAGAGGCTGAGTCCATGCTCCTGGTACTCACCCTTTGCATATTTATAGACATCAATCAAGCCACCACTTAATCTTCTCCTCTCCAAGCTAACAAGCCCCAGCTCCCTCAGTCTCTCCTCATAAGGAAGATGTTCAACTTCTTTAATCATTTTTGTGGCTTTGTGCTGGACTCTTTCAAGCAGCTCCCTGTCCTTCTTGAGCTTTGCCTTGAGGCTCAATATTGGAGTAAGGGTGAAATGCAAGAGTCTGATTTGCTTACTGGATGATCTAATGGTCCCTCTTGGTATTAAATGTTATGAATTTAGGCTTTGGATGGAATCTGGTGTATTGTATCAGTCAGAGTTTAGCCTGAAAGAATAAATCACAGCTTTTAACCATGAAGAGGCACCTTGTACCTTGTCTGCAGAGTTAAAACAACACTTGGATGCTTCCTCTTGAGAGATGCTTGTTGTTTCTTTTTTCCTTTTTATTTATTGGTGGTGTGATGTAGTCAGCAGATTTGGAGCTTGGGAAATGACATAGCTTTACTAGGAGGCTGCAGTTTGTTATATCTATATATGTTGGGACAGTGCTTCATTGCTCTTTCAGGTCAGGAAGTGACTATCCCACATGCTGACTTGCACAAAGCTTGCAAAGAAAGATAACTTAAACCTTGGATTTTCTTTGTAGTCCACTTAATTTTAAAAGCTTTTTATCTCCATTAAAAGGTCCTTAGAAGATGGGCTTTAAAACATTGAAAAGGGCTGCTCAGAAAAAGAAATTGGGGCGGGGGGGAACCCAAAAGCAAAGGTGGTAAAAGTAAATTGGTTTATTTTTTAACCTGTGTTTTAAAAAATTGTCTTCTCTTTATTATTCCACATGTCAGTGCTCTTCAAGCTTTGAATGCTGGTGAGGACATGAGAATGGAGAGCAAACAGAGAAAAACACGCTAAAAAGAAGCTTTTGATAGCAACTCAAGGTTGAACAGAATAAAGCCTTCCTCATAATATATGTTAGAAGCTTCAGTTATGGGAGTCTGTACAAACTACTGCTGTGTTTCACAGAGCTTATCTGTTAAATATGTGCTGCTTCTGGTCAGCAGCTTGGTGGCAGTGATTTATGCCAACTGGCCTAGGAACTGTGAAAATTAGTCTATGGCTCAGCCCTGATCCTCTGTTGCAAGCGTCTGTTTGAAAAGCAGGGCTGGGGAGGGAGAGGACTTCAGAAGTCTCAACTGGAATGGAAACCCAGAGTAACTGAGCACTAGATTCTTTAATACCTATATTTAGTCCATCCTGATCCTCCATGGCTGTTATATGCACAGGTATTAAATGCTGGCCTTGATGGAGAATTCTGCACAGTTTAATAAGCTCTGGACAAAGCTTCACATTACCAATCCAGAAATAAGGAACTGCAAAGAACTTCTGGGCTCTGTTTCCTCTTTTTAATTAGTTTGCTCCTTACCCTGCTACTTCAGCAGGAAGTTTCTTCCAGAACCATGGAAATTACTTGCTCTGAAGAGACCACCAAATGCAGCATAGTAAATGTATTCAGATCGTTTATATTCCCTCTAAACCAGTAAATACCTTTCTGGCCAATGTGTGTTGTGTATGCCGCTATTGTTCTTTATTCCAGTAAGCTCTCCCTCTTCACCAGCATGCTTCCCTGGATTCAATCTCAGGGGACAGTTGTGTCCCTCCTCTATCTCTGCTTTGCTGAGCTAATGAGAGCAAGGTCCCTACCTCACTGAACAGCCTCATAGATTCTTACTGCAGCCATTCAGGTGCAGATCAGATAACTGGAGGCATGTGGCATGCAAGGAGTTTGTAGTCACACTGAGAATGAGTGTGTTTGCCAGGTTTGATTTCCCTCTAGCTTTTCCCACCAATGGCAAAAGGAGGAGGAAAAGGAGAAGGAGAAAGAGGGAGGAGGAAAAGGAGAAGGAGAAAGAAAAAGAAGGAAAAAGAGAAGGGGAAGGGAAAGGAGAAGGAGAAAGAAGGAAAAGGAGAAGGAGATGCTGTCTTGAAGAAATTCTCACTCTCATTCCTTCCAGTTTCTATCTTGCAGCCATAAACCTAATGCCTTTTACATTACTTCAACCTTCAGGGTCCACTAGTTCTTCCTAGGTGCTATAAGCTAAGCCTGATTTGCAACAATTAGGTCTCCAGGCTCAGTTTTGCTTCTTTGACTGGTTTTGTTTGAAATTGATCTTGGAGATCTCTTCCAACCTGGTTGATTCTATGATTCTATGAAATTGGGTCCTACAGTTCTTGAGAACACCACTGAAATGTGAGGATTTTGCCTGTGGTCTCCCACCATCCAACCACTCTAAACAACCATCAGGTTTCTTACTGGGTTACATTTTGGTGCAAGCTCCCATCCTCTTCACTTTAACCCAAGGCTTCCCGTGAAGCACATGTTTTTTAGCTCTGCTTATAGAGTGCAAAAAGATCAGGGGAAGACTTTATGTTAGAATTACCTCAGGCAAACTCACCTAACTGTGTCCAGTACTGGGCCCCCCAGTTTAAGAGGGACATTGAGATGCTTGAACGTGTCCAGAGAAGGGCAACGAAGCTGGTGAGGGGCCTCAAGCACAGCCCTACGAGGAGAGGCTGAGGGAGCTGGGATTATTTAGCCCGGAGAAGAGGAGGCTCAGGGCAGACCTTATTGCTGTCTACAACTACCTGAGGGGTGGTTGTAGCCAGGAGGAGGTTGCTCTCTTCTCTCAGGTGGCCAGCGCCAGAACGAGGGGACACAGCCTCAGGCTATGCCAGGGGAAATTTAGGCTTGAGGTGAGGAGAAAGTTCTTCACTGAGAGAGTCATTGGACACTGGAATGGGCTGCCCAGGGAGGTGGTGGAGTCGCCGTCCCTGGAGCTGTTCAAGGCAGGATTGGACGTGGCACTTGGTGCCATGGTCTAGCCTTGAGCTCTGTGGTAACGGCTTGGACTTGATGGTCTATGAGGTCTCTTCCAACCTTGGTGACACTGTGAGACTGCGATAACACTTTGTTTCTTAACTTTACCTTGATATCTATAACCATCCTTATTCTCTTCTTTTTGCCCTAAAGCTTTTCAGATTACTGAAGACAGCTGCAGGCATCTGTAGTTGCTCAGGTCACCCCAGCTGGCTACATTTATTCTATCCTGGCTAATAGACTCTGCCAGTTTGTCCACTGTTCTGGTTGATTTCCCCCACCACCACCTCTGTGCACTGATTTCAGCACATTGAGTCCTCTGAGCTTTCTTCCCACTTCAGATGTGGTAACTTCCCTTCCCAACCACTCATGAGCCATCCAGCCTTTAGCCCATATTCTCCACCCTCCTCCTTACTGAAAACACATGCAGTGCATTCACTTGAGGCTGGGGATTACACAGTTTCTTTTAATCTCATCGCTGTCCTTCCTGCATAGCGAACCCACGTCTTCTTTTCTGCTTCTCTTTTTATTCCTCTGGTTGAAGAACTTCTGTTGTTTATTTTAATATCCTTTGCAAGGTCTAACTCAGCTTGACTTTTGGCAGTTCTCACTTTACCCCTGTGCTTGCTGACCTCTCAAATGCAGCTTCCTTTGCAGATTCATCTCTTTTTCCATTCTTATCCCTAACAGACCCTATGAAGTGAGCCAGTTAGCTCTGCATCCTTCAAGTCTTTCCCCCTCTTCTTTGCAATGTGAGACCCATATCGGTTTTCCACTTTTGGTGCATGGAATTTTCAAGCAACCTGAAAGTACAAGGCAGCAAAAGCTTCACTGGAGCTTATTGCCTTAACCAGAACCTTTAATAATCAGAGATCACTCCTTAAAATCAAGCAAGCACATGGACCTGATGGCTTCAGACTTTGGGGCTTTTATTTTCTCCTTTTCAGAAATGAGCTCCAAGTTTTCTTTTCCAGGCATGCCAGCTCACAGTGCTGAATAAAGCTCAGAGGAAACACACAGCTCCTGCCCTACGGAAACACCACACTGCAAATGCAACCCAACAGCTGAAACCCCTGTTGAGATACATGAGGGCTGAGGTTGCACAGTCGTGACTCAATTCCATGTTGCTATTTGCTTTATTGCAAAATCCGAACAGATATCCAAAGATCATATTTATTCAGCACCTCTGCCACAGAATGTCAGGAGAGAAGGGGGAAAAAAAATGCATTCAGGAAGGGATTAGAGAAATTCATGGTGAATAAGATCACTGGTGGCTACCAAACATGGAAGCCTGGATGCAATATCTGGTTTACTTAATTCCTAAGACACTGGGTGCTGGAAGGATAAACCAGGGGAAGAATCATTCTGTTCTTGCCCTTGGTTTTAATTTCTTCCTAGGCAGTAACTCTGCTACTAATGGATCATTTATTGTTGTTATTATTATTACAAATTATAGATGTTTAATTTAAAATTACAAACAGCTACAGTCTGCTGCATCCTCAAATCTTGTTTTTTTTTTCTCATGTCTCTTGAAACTCTGAGGTCTTTTGACCAAGGTTAGGTTCTTCAGTCAACATAATTTCATCTGGAAAAACTAATTCTCAGTAGCAGAGCAGATAGCCTCATAATCCCATCTGACTTTAAAAACATCTATTACTGCATTTTCATTAGAAAGAAATCACTTTCATCATCACTCAACAGTGGAAGCATTTAGATGGAAGTCCTTCCTGGTTTTCATGCCATCCAAGCATTGGATGTTGCCAGTAAAGGACTTGATCCCACCACTGTTATTTACTCCATTCCTTCGCTCTTCTGACTGCTTCGCTACTTTTACTTCCACTAATATCTGTTCTGGGATGAATTTGTCCTTGTGCAACTGAGACAGTCACATCACCATCACACTTCTCTTTCAATTTCAATCAGTTTGATCTAAACATTACTATATGGTGGAATTTCTGATGATTGTGAAAAGCCTCATCTTCTAAAAATGTTGGTCTTGAGAAGTCACAGATAGGGGCATGTACAGCATCGGGCTTGCTTTTCTTTTTAACCCAGGAGTGAGTATTCAAGAAGAACCAAATTGACTGAGACAGCACCAAAATGTGGGACTGTAGGGAAAAGCCTTTTTTTCTTTTACTGTGGGAAGTGAGTTCTGTAAACTTAATTTCTGCAGATATTTTGAGGGAAACATCTATGGAGCCTGGAACATTTTCTCTCTCTCTCTCTCTCTCTCTCTGTGTGCATATATATATATATATATATATATATATTTATATAATCTGTGTTTTAAACATACTTCTATCCATGTGTTGTTTTTTACTTCCCCCCCTAACTAGTTAGAAAGTCTGTTGGTCCTTGGACTGCATTCTGCTCTATTGCAACTCTGTCAACTAAATAGTAGAGCCGTGATCCAAACCCACTGGAACTGCACAGCATCAATGCAAAACCAATGGCAGATCCCAACTCATTGGGTAGTTGGACTCTTCAAACTGAATTAGAAATGAAGACTGAAAAGAAAATGTCATTTTAAGCCAGCCCACATGATCCTGTATCACACCACTTTCAGTCTTCCACCCCACATGCATAAATGTTTGCAGCACTTTACTCAGATTATTCAAACTGCTCTCAGAATGTGTGATGAGTGAGTTGGTTTCTGGTTTACCAGATAAAAACAGAGCAGAAAGAAAGCCTTTATTTTTTAACTGACCAACATCCAGCCAGGCAAAACTGGATTGGTGGCCAAAAAAATACCATTCTAAGCACATTTTATGTAAACAAAGATTTATTTCTTTCATTATTTGCTCTATACCACTGGTAATTTTATGCCCACCACCAGAGAAAAAAATTACTAACAAATATCTAATACATCTTGAACTGTGTTTTTGTACTGGCTCATGGAATATCTGTGAGCACTTTGCTGTGCCCTTGGATCTGTTTGTTCTCCTTTCTTTGATGACAGTCTTGAACCTAATGACCTTAGAGGTCTTCTCCAACCTTAATGATGATGCTATGATTCTATACGGCTGTGTTATTTCATTAGATCCTAAGTTTGTTCAGAAATGTTGGATTCAGAGCTTTGGTACTGTCAGTTTTGACAGCCCACATAGTATTTTTCACTTGGAAGAGCACAGCAAGAATATCTGAACCTGCAAATTTAAGGTCTGGTTTCTATAGTTCCTTGCAAACTGCTTTCCACAAATGTTTTCCTAGTTAACTGCAGTTCTTGTAGTCCCTTATCAAGCAAAAGATATCAGGTAGTGACAGGACTAGGAGGAATGGAGCAAAGTTGGGGGTGGGTAAGTTCAGACAGGACGTGAGGAGGAAGTTCTTCACCATGAGAGCGGTGAGAGCCTGGAATGGGTTGCCCAGGGAGGTGGTTGAGGCCCCATCCCTGGAGGTGTTTAAGGCCAGGCTGATCTAGGGTAGGGTGTCCCTGCTCATGGCAGGGGGGTTGGAACTAGATGATCCTTGTGGTCCCTTCCAACCCTGACTGATTCTATGATTCTATTCTATGGAAGTGCTCAAGGATTTAGTTAGATGCTGAAATGTGTTGATGAACAGGAGATGGGCTTAAGAACATGTCTAAAGTTAAGTACATAAGGAATGAGCCCAAATGATTGCAGAGTGTCATTCCCACCCCCCACCACCCCCTTCCCTTTAAATTCAAAATGAACAATCATGGAAATACTTTGCATTAATTTCTCACGTGGTATTTGGGGAAGCAGGCAGGGAGGCAGCACAGCCTATTCATAAGTAAGTACTGCAAAGAACATCTAATGCTCTGGACCCTTCCTTCCAAGGGCCAGATGGTTTGGAGAATGGAGAGCCCAGCAGGTTTTAATACCAGGGAGGAACAGCAGCCCTAAGGTAATCACCTAAATTACTAATTACTTGATGAGGAGCATCAACTTCATCTGAAGAAGACACATGCAAACACTTACACATTACAGCAGGAGTAAGGAAGTGATTATTCTTCTGTACTCCACACCTTCAATACTGGGTTCAGTTTTGGACCCTTCACTGCAAGAAGGACACTTAGGTGCTGGAAGATGTCCAGAGAAGAGCTGAAGTGTCTCGAGGGCAGGTCTTGTGATGAACAGCTGAGGGAAATGGGATTGTTTGTAATGGATAAAAGTAGGCTTGAGACAAAGCTGTCTACAGCTCCCTGAGTGGAGGTTGGAGCTAGGTAGGAGTTGGTCTCTTTTTCCTAGTATCAATTGATAGAACAATCAGAGAACTGTCCTTAAGTTGCACCAGGGGAGGTTTAGGTTGGATATTAGGAAAAAAATTCTTCACAGAAACAGTGGTCAGGCATTGGAACAGTTTACCCAGGGAGGTGGTGGAGTTACAAGCTCTGGAGGTGTTACAAAATGTGTAGGCATGGCACTTCAGGACATAGCTTAATGGCCATGGTGGTGTTGTGTTGGAGGTTGGGCTTAGTAATCCTAAAGATCTTTTCCAACAGAAATGATTCTATACAACTTTTTTTTTTTTTTAAAGCCATCTAAAATAATGGTCAAATGAATGAGCTTACCCTTGCTTTATTTTGGATTGTGCTTTTCTCAGGGAATTAATTGTAGAGCTCATTATCATATTTCTTAATGCTGCTATGTTACAATGTCCTGGGCCACTGAAGACAGGAGGTAAAGCTGCGTCCTTGCCGAAATAGCAACAAACTCAGTTCAGGCTCTAATTTGATGACCACAGGCTCACTATGGCTTCCTTACTGAGGTGAGCTTTCTACTGGCTCTGGGGAGCATCTTACTGTAACAAAAAGAATAATTTAGAGCTTCAGGATCAGTCCTGGGGCTGCTCTCAAACAACACAACGAGCTGTTTTTCACTGCTTTGTCTGCTGCGCTTCCCCTGCACTATCCATCCATTTTCATCCCCTTTGTGGAAAGGCAGCAGGAAGAAGGAACTCTTCCCAGAAAACAGTGGCTCTCTCTTGTCTTTTTAGGGTCTCCTGCCCAAAGCATGGCAGGCTAGCAGCTCTTGTGCTCCTCTTCCTACAACTGGGCAGTGGGCATTCGCTGTCTTCTTGGCTTAAACTGGAGACCTTGGTGGGCTGCTGGAAAAAAAAAAAAGAGGGATTGGGAAAGGGGTAGCAGGGAGGAGTGGGAGAGCACATGAGAGAAGCACATGTTAAGGTTGCCTGTGTATGAACAGCAAGCTTTCTGGCTTGACATTTATTGAAAAAATAGATCTTACACTGTATCCACCCAACACCTGTTGAGAAACACTGACCCCATTACAGAGGTTGGATTTACACTGGCTCTGTATAACACCCTATAAAGGAGGCCACTGGTGCAAAAGATTAAAGAATGCTGTTAAGTAAGTTGTTTTATTTCTTTTGAGACTGAAAGAAAAGCTGCAAAGTGAGAGAAAGCTTTCCTTGGTTATTTACTCTTCATTACTGGGGATCTTGAAGGGCCTTGTATAAACTGCTCTAGTCGGGTCATGACAACACTTTATAAGGTGCAAATGTTGAGGTGGAGCCAGGGCTATACTGCAGGGGAAGCAAATGGAAAGGTCCCTCCCGACTAAATGGAAAGTTAGTGCTAATAAAAGCTCATGACTTTGGCACAGCTTCCCAGGCACGAGGGGCCCATGAACATGTTTTGCACCAGGACTGCTGAGCCCCGAGCAAGTGCCCCAGCCCTGCACACTGCTGACAGTGATAAGCACTGCCCTTGGTGAAGTTTCTCCATGAGAACTTTGTAAAGTCCTCGTTGGAGCTGAAAATCAGATGTTAAGAGCTGGAGGAGGGTGGGGGGAAAGATCCCTTCCTTTTTTACTAGCTGCTGGATAATGAATAGCCCATTTCAAGGAACGTGTGAGTTCCTAATAGGGCTGAATGAACACAACAAAGTGGTTTCAGTCAGTGTGTGTCCCAGATTTCAAACAAATGGTTTTCTGTGTATTTGCCCCTCTCTGCTTTCTGCTCTCCCCAGTCCTAGCTGGGAGAAGCCTGGTGGAGACTGGATAGGGCTGCGCTCACTTCTCATCTCCTTTCATTCAGTGAGCTATTGCCTGTGATGGGAACTTCTACTGTTTTGAGGTCAAGTAGGTGAAGCAAGAGTTGCAAGGGCCCATGGACATTGAGTACTTAACGTTCAAGTAGTGCAATGAAGGATTGATCTTTGCCCACCCATAGACATTTGAAGCTTGAATACATAGACTTGAGACATCTGAAATAGCTGAGGTACCTATAAGGGGCTTCCAGCTGAGGTACCTATAAGGGGCTTCCAGCTAAGGTACCTATAAGGGGCTTCCTGATCTGATAAAAGACCTTTGGGAGTAACTGCTAGGAGCAGAGAGACCACTGTGGAGATGCTAGGTAACACTGAAGAGCTAGAAGTGACTTGGTAACTCCAGTCCTTTAATCACTCTCTGTTCAAAGACTGTCTCAAAGTGTGAGGACACAGAAAAATCTCCAGGCAAAGAAGATAAACAGAGATGTGCCTACTACTTGTAAGACGGAAATCTGAAGGACGCTCCAAGGCAGGAGGTGTTTCTTTTCATCAGCAAAGATGAAGACTCCTCATAGGCATGAGGACTCCAGCAGGAGACTGTTTTGCTCAGTCATCATTCAGCAGAAACCTGCATCTCTTCTGCATTGCCTCAGAACAAGCCCTTAGCCTTAGAGAAGACATGATGCAAAGCCTGAATTACTTCCTCTCTTTTCTCATGTGTCTGAAAAAAAATGAGCCACAGCTACAACAAGCTCTGAAGAAGTAGGCAAGCAGCACAGAGACCCCTGAAGGTTCTCTTTTGGCTTCAGGACATATTGCCTTTGAGCTTTGACATGCAGCAAAAGGGCCACTTCAGGATAACAGTTCCAGTCCCTTGCCCGTTTGTTCCCATCATCCAAGCTCTCTGGCTGTGGGCAGGGATGGATGAACTCTGGGCAGCAGATGTCAGGGTGTGAGAAAGTCTCCCTTTATTCAGCAGGCCTTTGAGGCCAGCTTCTTTCTCACTCCACCCTTTCCAGAACTGTGTTTGGACACAAACACCATTTTTGTGTAGGAATAATCGCTTCATAGCCAGGAAACATACTCAGTAAGACCTTCTTTAAAAAAATATACATATTTAAAAATCTTTTTTAGTCCCTCTGGGCTGGGACTCATCTCTTATTTCCCAGATGGAGCTCTAAGGCTGGCTTGTGCTCTGCATTTACAAGAGGCAGAGCAGCTGCACAGAGCTTGCAGAGTTGGGCTTTTTGTGTGTTAGGAGAACTAAGCCCTGCAGGTTCAATTAATAGACTCTGGAAATGAACCAAGGCCTGACGATCCCCAGGCTTGTTTTAAGTGAAGGAAGGTAGCCATTGGAGAAGCAGTAGACCTGCCAGGGTCTAAATGCAGCTGGGACACACAGCGAGAGCCTGAGAAGCCAAGAGTCTGGAACCTGTGCTCCGGTGGCTGTCGAGCCAAGAAGTCCCATTGCTGGGACAATAAACAAACAGGAACGCTCTGTGCAGATGAATGCCTCCTCTTTTGGTCTGCATGGGCTGTAAAACCCACATGCTTCCCAAGTCACAAGCCCCAGCATTTAGCTCTGAGGGCTTTAATGAGAAGGATGAACAGAAAGCAGTTTCACAGAGTGGGGGGGGGGAAAAAGTGAGATTTGTGCTTGGTAATAATAATAATAATAATAATAATGATGATGATAATAATAATAGTAATAATAATAATAATCTTTTCAAATGCTTAAGGGTCCATTAAGTTTAAAAAAATCTTTCCATTACTAATTTCTGCTAATTACCACCTCACAAAAAGAAAGACTTTGGTTCCTAGCATCAAAAGCTGGTGCTTCAAACTAAGGCAAATTCTCTTGAAGTCACAGACTTGCAAAAGAGCCTGAAAACACAGTGCAGAGCTGGTGATGCAGAAGGCCAAGGAAGGTGAGCATCATGAGAGCTAATGGGGAAGACAGACCCATCCCCACACCTCCCTCCCCCTTCACCATCACCTGGAATGTGGGCAAGCTCCTCTGCTGTTTCCACCATCCAGATCCAGAAGAAATCAAGGAGCTCTCTGCCAGCTGCTGGGTGTTACTGTTCCCATCCTTCTCATTAAGCATCTGTATCTTGGCTTCAGCAAAGCTCAAGATCAGAGTAAAATGTACTCAGTTGCTGAAGATTGATGACTAATTTGGGGTGAAAAGTCCTGCATAAGGAGTTTTCCACCCAAGAACCTAAATTCTCTACTCTGGCACTACTTCTTTTAGAAGAAATCCATTCAAAAACTAGATTTCAGGATGAATCAATTGAGCAAGACGAAACTGGCACGCTGGCTGAATATTTAATTGCTGTATCTGTGTGAGCAGTAAAAGACTGGGAGGTGGGAGGCAAGGCAAAGACTAGGAGGTGGGAGGCAAGGCATGAGGAACAGAAATAGGCTGGGATGACTGGGAAATGCAGAAGTTTTTATTTATCAGCTCTGTTTACTTTAAAATCCATCCAACTGGAACACTAGGTCCAGACATAAAACAGTAAAAGAGAAAACATCCTGGGCCAGGCTCTTAGAGGATGCAAACTGCCATGGGACTTCCCATGGCTTCCAGCAAAGCCTGCTGCATTCACATCAGCTGCACTCCGTTGCTCTCAGTTAAGTCAAAGAAAGTGAGATCTGCCTCTTCGGTTGATTTTGAAAGGAGAGGGAGAGATGGAGGAAGGAAAAGGTCTCTTAGGTACCTGTGAGCTGAACCATTTGGGTCACAGTGGGTCTAAATGAGACCAGAAATGAAGGGAAAGCAAACAAGGGTCAAGGAGCGCAGGTGTGCTCCAGATACAAGCTGTGCTATAGCTCACTGCCCTTCCTGGGTGGTCCAAAGGTGTAGTTCCACTGAGGGCTTCTTGCAGTAAACCAAGCCCTCACCTCCTGGACTTGCTGTGGGCTTGAGGGAAGCAAGTTCAAGTGAGGTCAGCAGAAAGAATATGAACATTGAGTGGTAACAATGCATACAAATTACCAACAGACCACAAAATTCAGCCTCAATCTGTTAAAAATGCTGGAAATGCAGGGTGGGAGGAGGGGGAAGAACAGAGTTAAACTTCATTTGCCCAAAAAGGCAATGTCGAGACCTTTCCTGAAGTTTGTGTGGTATTTGTTGCACACTACTTTTATGGTATTCATAGGAATAATCCCCTCTTTCCTTACTGTGTGGATTAATCTCTTGCTGAAGTGTCATAACAGCTGGATCAGGCTGTGATGGAGCTCTGTGGGGCACCAAAAGAACGCTTACAAACCCATGGCAGACCTGGTAGATTCGAGTGACTGCACATGGCCAAACCTGCAACTGGAAATACATCTCCACAAAGGGACAGGAGCCTCTGGGGAGACTGGAGGTGCAGAAAGACCATTTTTTGCAGTACTCTGGTCTGTAAATCATGGGTTTGTTCCACCTGGGCATTCGATTTAGGAGTGTTTTGGTTTTCTCCCAGCAAGGACTTCATGCTTGCTGTGGTGTGCTGGAGAGCTTTTTCACAGGGAATCACAGAATGGTTTGGGTTGGAAGGGACCTCAAGGATCATCCAGTTCCAACCCTCTGCCATAGGCAGGGACACCTCCCACTAGAGCAGGCTGCTCAAGGCCTCATCCAGCCTGGCCTTGAACAGCTCCAGGGAGGGAACGGCCACAACCTCTCTGGGCAACCTGTGCCAGTGTCTCACCACCCTCACTGCAATAAACTTCTTCCTAACATCTAGTTTAAATCTCCTCTCATCAAGTTTAAACCCATTACCCCTTGTCCTGTCATTACAAGTCCCTCCCCAGCCCTCCTGTAGGCTCCCTTCAGATACTGGAAGGCCATTCTAAGGTCTCCTCGAAGCCTTCTCTCCTCCAGGCAGCAGAGCCCCAACTCTTGTAGCCTGTCCTCATAGTAGATCTGCTCTAGCCCTCTGATAATCTTCGTGGCCCTCCTTTGGACTTGCTCTAATATGTATGGAGCTTTCTGTGTTATGCATTATTGGTAGTAATAAAGCTCCTCACTAGTGGCTGTGAAGAACTAAGACAACCAAACTGTCCTTTTCAAATACATAAAAATAACTAAAGGGTGGAGGTCATGAGGATGGGTCTGGGATCTTTTCAGTGGTAGCCTGTAATAGGACAAGGGGTAATGTATACCAATTAGAACCATGGAGGGTTTATCCAAACTTAAGGAGAAATTTCTTCACTTCGAGGATGCTGGAGCACAGGCTGTGCAGAGAGGTCTCTTCTCTGGGCACATTCAAAATCCACCTGGACACATTCCTGTGCAGCCTGCTGTAGGTTTACCCTAGAGCAGGGTTGGACTAGATGATCTCCAGAAGTCCTTTCCAACACCTACCATTCTCTGATTCGGTGATTCTAACTGAACCCCCTTGAGTCCTCAGGTAAGGAGAGGAAAGCAGAACTATTTGAAACCGAAGGAAAGGTATCACACAGTCTCACAGTCTCACAGTATCACCAAGGTTGGAAGAGACCTCACAGATCATCAAGTCCAAGCTGTTACCACAGAGCTCAAGGCTAGACCATGGCACCAAGTGCCACGTCCAATCCTGCCTTGAACAGCTCCAGGGATGGCGACTCCACCACCTCCCTGGGCAGCCCATTCCAGTAGCCAATGACTCTCTCAG
>WAAF01003628.1:0-13493 GCA_013400475.1 Tricholaema leucomelas | reverse complement strand
TCTGCCCTCCAGCCCAGCAACATCTGCCCCCAGCTTGGTGTCATCTGCAAACTTGCTGATGGCTGACTCGATGCCCTCATCCAGATCATCTATGAAGATGTTAAAGAGGATGGGGCCCAGCACTGATCCCTGAGGGACACCACTAGTGACAGCCGCCAGCTGGATGTGGCACTATTCACCACCACTCTCTGGGCTCGGCCCTCCAGGCAGGTGTACGAAGTGGAATAGCTACAGAAAAAGCTGAACCAAAACTATCATCAGTGCACACTTGATCACTTTTCCCTGCCTAATGCACCTCTCTTAGCTGAAGATAAGAGCCAGCTGAGCACCCTTGCAATAACACCGTCACAGAAGAACACCCCAGTGAACTCTCTGTGATAACATCTTCAACAACCTTTCCGGTGTTAAACAAACAGCCAGAAAGGAAAACAAGAATGGATCCAAATCTTCTTTTCTCCCTAGCAGTTGTGTTTTGGGGAGTGGAATGGTTCTGGATGGAGGAATCTCCATATGGCTTAGTTAATGGATCGTGATATGAGTGAAAACCTTCCTAAAGAGGAATTTAAAAGCGAGGGCTCAAAGAAGAGCCTTTCTTGTTGGAATTTATGGGCTGAACACTTGCTTAAAGAATGCAAACGATTCCTAGCAGACATTGCTTCCACTGACACCTACAGGAGCAGGCACTGCAGTGAGGGGACCTGGGACTGGGCTGCTGAGGGAGATTAGAGAAACATGGCAGCATGTGGTAGTGCCTTTAAGGAAATGATTAGCTGAGGTAGCGAGTCACATTTCTCTAATTTTATTAGTATTGGCCAAATCTGGGAGTTCTCACCTAGGCTTTAATTGGCCCAAACTTCTCTTGAAGTCAGTTGGAATTTGCTTGAGTTAGGGGAGCTGAAAAAAGGTCTTCAGGACTAAAACCAACTGACCTTTCCTGCACCAGATGCTCTCATTAAGTGTCCATACAATGCAGTTTGTAGGTAAAGTACACAGGCTTGAAGCTGCTCAACCACTATGGCTGCAGTGAACGGTATTTTCCCTCACATCTGAGCACTATTAGAATCATAGAATCATAGAATCAACCAGATTGGAAGAGACTTCCAAGATCATCCAGTCCAACCTAGCACCCAGCCCTATCCAGTCAACCAGACCATGGCACTAAGTGCCTCATCCAGGCTTTTCTTGAGCTCCTCCAGGGACGGTGACTCCACCACCTCCCTGGGCAGCCCATTCCAATGCCAATCACTTTGTGAACGACTTTCTCCTAACATCCAGCCTATACTTCCCCTGGCACAACTTGAGACTGTGTCCCCTTGTTCTATTGCTGGTTGCCTGGCAGAAGAGATCAATCCCCACCTGGCTACAGCCTCCCTTTAGGTAGTTGTAGACAGCAATGAGGTCACCCCTGAGCCTCCTCTTCTTCCGTGTAAGAGTGTGTAGGCACATACATATATATGCATGTATGTATGTGTGTGTGAGTGGAGAGGATGAACCTTGGCCATACTGGGAATTTCCAAGCAGTAGAAGTGGTAGGCTTCTTTTTTATTTCTTAAGACTTTTACTGGTTGGGTTTTTTTTCCTGGGGCTAAGGTGTGAAAATTGGCAGCTCGTTGAGTTTTCCGACAGACTGCCGCAGATTGGCTAATTAGAAATCAAGTCTGATTCCAAGTCAAACAAGCTGAGGCCACTAAGTCTTCATAGGATGTTTGTCTGAGAGCTTTCAGTGAGCGCTAACATTTTCAGCAAGAACAATATTGTTAACCCGTGTTCACAAGTGCAGCACAGCACTTGTTACACAGCAAAAGTGGGATCAAACATGCTTTATGCGACTGATCAGTCTTCACGCTCCTTCCAGCCAGGAAATAGAGCCCAAGCCTTATGATTTGTTTGTTATTTATGTAAGTGATAACACCAATTTAAGTGCAGAAACTGGCTCTTTAGCAAGGGTTCGATGGTTTATTCAATTTCCCAGTTGGGGTGATTAAAGCCAAAGGATTTCCCAAAGGTCACGAAATCCAGTGATGCACCAGCCCCCGCAGAAGCTCTCCATCCTCCACCCCTTGTCACTCAGCTGGCTCCTCAGTGCTCTAACAAGCACCACACCAGTGAGGCTGAGGACAGAATTTTGGCCCAGTTTCCTCAACCTTATTAATTTCAAAGTACTCTTCTACTAGATACACACCGCGGGCTTCACGAATCCGCATTCTGACCCAAGAGACCTGCTAGACGGTGAAATAGCTTTCCCCAAAGATGTGGTGGAAGCTTCATAACTCAAATCAGGCAGAATTGGGTCTGACAAAGCATGGGCAAACACACTAGTGTGAACAGAGTTGCTTTGGCAGAAGAAGTCAGAGCAGAGGACTTAACATGCAATATGCTTTTGCACACCATTACTCACCCTGTGGTCTGCAAACCGCCGGTGGTCCACGAGGCATCAGAACACGGCCCAAGAGATGATAGAAATTTCTTTGTTCTGTTTTCCTTTTTAATAAAAAAAGGCACATTCTGAAACAAAAATAAATGAAAGGGGAGAAAATGTGAGCCCAGAGCACTTAAAGCTCAGCCTCATTTTTATTTGGTTATGAAGAAAAGCTCTCCCAGCAGCACCACACAAGATGGCCCTTGGATTTGATAGCCTGCAAAAGTGAGGTTAGACATGGATTTAAGGATGATGATGAAGATGAAGACTAGAATGAGGGAAGCCTTCTGCTCACATTCTGCACTGGGGTACTGAGAATGGTTGCAGGATCTACATAATTTCCAGGTGATTTGGTCATATAACTTAAGGAGATGGGTTTTTTTGACTTTGAGGGTGTTGGAGCACTGGAACAGGCTGCCCAGAGAGGTTGTGGACACAGTCTCAAGTTGTGCTGGGGGAAGTATAGGCTGGATGTTAGGAGGAAGCTCTTCACAGAGAGAGTGATTTGCCATTGGAATGGGCTGCCCAGGGAGGTGGTGGAGTCACCATCCCTGGGGGTGTTCAGGAAAAGCCTGGATGAGGCACTTAGTGCCATGGTCTAGATGACTAGATAGGGCTGGGTGCTAGGTTGGACTGGATGATCTTGGAGGTCTCTTCCAACCTGGTTGATTCTATTCTATTCTATCCTTATCTGGAGGCTTTCAAAACCTGCCTGGATGTGGTCCTGTGCAACCTGCTCTAGGTGACCCTGCTTTTGCAGGGAGATGGGGATAGACAGTCTCCAGAGGCCACTTGCAACCCCACCATTCTTGGTCCCTCATTTCTCTGTCATATAGAATCACAGAATCATTTTAGTTGGAAGATACCTTTAAGATCACCAATTCCAACCATTAACCAACACTGTTAAGTCACCACTAAACCATCAGTCATCACTAAATCATATCAAGGCGTTGACTACAATATTATATCCACTTTGGAGTCAGGAGTTCTTTCTTCCTGCCTCGTCTGCCTTTACTTGACTGGTCACTCTACATGATTTCTTGTGCCTCCATTTACTTGTAGTAAAATCAGAACCATTTCAGTGTGGGTCACATCCTTCTGCTGTTTGAAGGACTACCTGGAGCTGTTCAAGGCAGGACTGGACGTGGCACTTGGTGCCATGGTCTAGCCTTGAGCTCTGTGGTAAAAGGTTGGACTTCATGATCTGTGAGGTCTCTTCCAACCCTGATGATACTGTGATACTGTGATACTGTGATACCTAAGCCACAGAAATCATCTACAAATGCTATTGGAAAATCAGAATCATTTCAGCGTGGGTCACATCCTTCTGCTGTTTGAAGGACTACCTAAGCCACACAAATCATCTCAAATCATCTACAAATGCTATTGGAAGGTATCTTCTAATGGTGCTGCCAAAAATCTTTGGACCTACGAAAAGTGAGATTATTGTGGCAAATGGCTTTGACTGTTTGCATTATTCCTCAAACAGCCAAAATTTAACTGTGACACTGCCAGGATTCACCATCTCAACAAAGAGGAGATTATCCTGAAGGATTTTAAGGGTAAGACAAAGTTTTGGGAGAAAGCAAAAAGGACAATTCAGCTATTTTTTATTCATTCCACGTTGAGACTGAACTCACACAGAAAGAAACATCCATTTTTTTCCCCACTGGGAACAGTTAGTTAGAAGAATGCCAAAAAACCATGGGAGCTTCCCTTATCCTCTTCTTCACAGAGAGAGTGATTGGCATTGGAATGGGCTGCCCAGGGAGGTGGTGGAGTCACCGTCCCTGGAGGTGTTCAAGAAAAGACTGGATGAGGCACTTAGTGCCATGGTCTAGTTGGACTGGCTAGGGCTGGGTGCTAGGTTGGACTGGATGATCTTGGAGGCCTCTTCCAACCTGGTTGATTCTATGATTCTCTCACATCAGAACTGTTGGATTCCTTAGGCTTTGTGCATTGGCATGATGTTAAAAAGGATAGTAAAGCATCTGTGATTTCATGGCCACCACACAGCCATGCTGAGGTGGCCTCGGAGGCCCATCTACATTCCCGAGATGTGTGGTCCGTACCATGCAGGCTTAAGAATGCTCTTTGTGGTGCAAAAGTTAGCCTTAAGCCTGTTTTATTTATTCTGACTGTTTAAAACGCTCTCTCTTTTTGAACATGGCCATTTGTTATGGGTTGTAGAGATCATTATTTGCACAGTTAACTGCCCTCACTTTCGGTTTTAGCTGTTTTTCTTATATACATATGAAGTACTTTGGATCCAGCAGAGTTCATAGAGTACAAAGACTTATGCTGGAAAAAAATATTTGCATTTCACTAGTATTCAAGAGAAAGGTCAATAAAATAAAGGGAGATGAGAAATCATGGGGAGAAACTCTGCCCCCACCATAATCAATGGGAGTTTTGCCATTGACTTTAACAGGGGCCAGAATTTCATCCGTGTTGCTTTGGATATGGTGAATGACTCCTTTTTGTCCACATCTTTCAAACCTTAGGAGGCAAGTGGAGTAGAAATAAATCAATATCCCACCAGAAATGCAGATTTCACCTTGTCCTCTATGTTTCTGAATCCATAAAGCATAAATTCTGGCCACACTTTGATCTCTGTGTTTGACTTAGAGTTTTGTTGTTCCTTTGGATTTCAGGACGGCTGACTACTCCAGAGCTTGCCTGGATGGGCTCTATAGGTGGAACAACCTAAACCACCAAAATGCAAAGCATTCTTACAAGATGAAAGCATCCCTCATATCAATCCAGGACTGGACAGGCTGTCTGCTCCACACAGTAACAAAGCTTGAAACTGTACTGGCATGGTGCCTGATACAACACTAAATGCTTCCCTGTTGCTTTCTGCTCCCAGGGAGAAAGAGCAAAGAAATCAGCGGGGAGACCAGTGGAAGTCATGGTTTGACAACATCAAAGAGCAGCTTGGACCCTGTCCTTATAGAGAGAAAAAGGTTGCCAGGATCCCATGAGTTGGCTGACTAATAAGTGAAGTGCTGCCAATGCTCCAGTTCAGGACAAGTTGGGATGACCCAGTGAGTGATGGTCATTGCTGGTGGAAGAAGTTAATGGGGGGGGGGGGGGGGGGGGAAGGCAGGGGGATAAAGAAAAAACAACCCAGCAAAGATAGGAATTGGGAATGCAGAGGAGCACAAGGGGAGCCACTACCACTAAAACCATGGCACTAAGTGCCTCATCCAGTCTTTTCCTGAACACCCCTTGAATCAGAAGTGTCTGTGTTAGTAGTAAGGTCAACGGCAACGTTTGTGTCTCTGTCCCCTGACGGAGACACATTGCTGTGTGGTGTTATTTGTCTTGTCCATGCTGAGCAGGATAATGGACAGCACTGGGGGAAAAGGAAGAAAATACATGATTTAAAACCCAGGATGGCCAGATGTACATTTGCAGGGGGATTTCACATGTTGCTTGTGGGTCAGCCCCTGCTAGTTATTATGAATGACCTTGTGCTCCTTGATGAAGCCCAAGTCTCCAGTGAGGGCTAAGTGAGTTGATCTGCTCATTTGTACGAGAGAAAGCAACTCGAGCATGTCCAAAGCATGTTGCTACAGGCAAAGGACAGGCAAGAAGAAGCTTAGTTATTGCTTGCTTAGGTAAATGACTGCTCAAGATGTATAGAACATGTTTCCTAGTTCTCCAAAAGTTGAAAATTTTATTAAATGGATGAAAATTGTAATCTTGAAGATCATTTTCTGAGACAAGTTATTCACAGGAATGTGATGAGCTGGGTGGCTCCCAGTTTGCTGTGAATAACATCTCCTTCTGCTGTATGTCCATCTGCTCTATCTCCTATTATTTCAGCTTATGCTGAACAACACTGCAAGACCTTCTATTCTGCAAAGAAGATGCCAAAGCAATATTAAAGTCAATATCTAAGAAACAGGAATGATTCTGGCTACAGCTACACCTGTGTCAGCTGAGACTTGTCTTTAGCTGGATGAGCAACGGGGAAGGAGAGCTGCTCCCAGCCTCCTTAGATTTCTGCCAAATCACTGTTTCCATACCTCCAATTTTTTGCCTCAGCTGTTTAAATTGTCAGCTCTTCAGAGAGGTTTTGTACAGCACCTATTGCAATAGGACCCAGATCTCTTCTAAGGCCTCGGAACACCACAGTAATATAAATAATAAGAAAACATTTATCAAAGCTTACAACAGAAACTCTTTGTACTTTGATTTAAAGTATGTAAAATGAGGCTTGGAAAACATTCCTCCAAAGGAGAAGTGGATTAATTAACACTTGCCCAGCCCTTTGCAACCACAGGCAGTGCTTGGAGCCCTCAACAGGAGGGCCAACAGAATAAGCTTTCATCAAGATGGGGTATGGACAGGCACTGGATCTTCCAGGGCATTGCAGACATTATGGCATCTTCTGGCTTGAGATAGGTTTGGTTTTCACAGTATCACAGTCTCACAGTATCACCAAGGTTGGAAGAGACCTCACAGATCATCAAGTCCAACCCTTTACCACAGAGCTCAAGGCTAGACCATGGCACCAAGTGCCACGTCCAACCTTGCCTTGAACAGCTCCAGGGACGGCGACTCCACCACCTCCCTGGGCAGCCCATTCCCGTGTCCAATGACTCTCTCAGTGAAGAACTTTCTCCTCACCTCGAGCCTCCTCACAGAGAACTTAAAAGAAAATTAAGGGGCACATAGAACACAGAACCTCTTTGGTTGGAAGAGACTTTTCAGATCAACAAGTCCAACTATTAACCCAGCACTGCCAGGTTACCACTAAACCACATCTCACAGCACCACATCTACATGGCTTTTTACTCCCTCTAAGAATGGGTACTCCACCACTGCCCTGGGCAGCCTCTTCCAGGGTTTGAAAAGCCTTTTGGGTAAGAAATTGTTCCTAATGCCAACCTAAACCTCCCCTGGAACAACCTGAGCCCATTTCTTCTTATCCTATGGCTTGTTCCTTGGGAGAAGAGACCAACACTCACTTCACCACAAACAGCTTTCATGCAGTTGTAGAACAAGAAGGTCTCCCCTCAGTCACTTTTTCTCCAGACTAAAAACCTGCTCCTCCGAAGACTTGTGCTCCTGGCCCCTCACCAGCTTTGTAGCCATTCTCTTATGTCATATTTAAAGAGATGAAGAAGAAATACTTTAGCATTCTTAAGGTTCAGGGTTCTTGCTGCTACACTTCAGTGCCCTGTTGCATGGTCGATGAACCTTCAAAAGCTGAAATTGAGTAACCTCTTTCTGGGTTGAGGTACTGCACACAGCATCCAGTTCTGTCCTCAGTTTCTCCAGCACAGTCCAGAGTGAGCCATGCTGACACATGGAGCAGCATCTTTGGGGAAATCAGGAATCCTTGCATCCATGAAGAGCTCAGCTTATAAATGATAGAATCACAGAGTGGCTTGATCTGGAAGACACCCTAAAGATCATCTAGTTCTATCCCCCTGCCTTGGGCAGGGGCACCCCCCAGTCGATCAGCTTGCTAAAAGCCTCATCCAGCCTGGTCTTAAACACTTCCAGAGATGAGGAACTCACAATTTCTCTGGGAAATCCTTTTCAGTGCCTCACTATCCTTATAGTAAAGAGCTTCCTAACGTCTAATCTACATCTACTCTGCTCTAGTTTAAAACAATTGCCCCTTCCGTATTGAAAGCCTCACAGTTTATCATCTCAGCTGGTGCAAAGTGCAGAGCAGAAGAAAGGAGAATGGTTTCCCAGCTTTTAAACCAGGACAATTTGGTTTTTAGTTACAAATCAGGCTTAAATTCATCAAATTACTCTGCAGAATCATAGAGCTGCAATAAATCCAAATTTATTTGGACTCAGTTTGCAATGAAATTCTTTTTTTCCAAACACCTTAATAAAAATGGATTAATGTAAAGCTGCATAGATAAAATACAGAGAGAATTTTACATCAGCTGTGTCCTTAGGTGGACTGTAATATATATATGTGTTGGTATGTATGTTGGAATCATTATAATAGCAATAAAAGAACTGGTTATTAAATTGCCCAGAAAAAGTCATTAGACAGGGATGGAAATTTATGGACCCTCACAATTAATGGTAGTAGAATAAATACACATACATGTGTGCTTGAAAAAATATTGATATAGAGCATAATTATGGGATATGGACAGGAATAAAGGCAGCTCTGAGGTTTAATTGAGTTATCTCCCGGGTTTGTGGGATTCCAGCAGGCTTGAAGAGCCTCAGACATTCCTCAAAACTGAAGCTCCTGCTGTACCACCACCAAGCACATCCCTGGGCAAGGAGAGATGTGAAGATGGAATAAAATGCCTCATTCAAAGGCAAGGAGCACCCTATCCTGTGAAACTTGCTGGGTGGGAATGCCCACGTCCACAGAAAATCCTCAGAGCTGTGTAGATAGGTTAAAACAGGGAAGGACTGAAGCTTTTCTGCAGCCAACCACCAAAGCAACCTGCTCTCATTTCTCAAATGAACTTTGTGTAAAACTCTAAATTCCAGGGCTTGACATTTGTTGTCCACAGCCCTGATCACTGTCTCGAATCGGGGACAGCAAATAAACATTTGAAAGAATCAGTTGTCTGCAGAGTTCTCAGTATTTCTCCCTGAGAATATTTATGAAGCCCAGTGTGATAGCTGCTGCCCAGACAGACAAAAATCTTCCTTTGAATAATCTGGGAGCAAACATAGCCTGACTCAAGCTATTTGAGCCCTAGGGAAATTAAATGCTTCTGACCTTCACAATTTTACATGGCTGTGATGTTGCAGTGCGATCTTGCTGAGGTTCCATTGCTACCACAACAGGGGGTCTTGCTGGGATCCTGCATGTAAAGTTGATGTGAAATCTCATCACAGCATTTCAGTTGTGGTCATGGGGCAGTGGGGCTGGAGCAGCTGCCCCCCGCCATGGGAGAGGAAGGTGGGAGTTAAGTTACGGGTTTTGGGAAAGAAGAATTGGTGTCATCTCTGTTTAACTACTCAGCTTCCACCTCTCCATGGAAATATGCACAGGAAAGATAGGGATAAGTATTTCAGGGAGTGAAGCTGTGGTCCTGTCACCTGGGAGCAAAGCAGGGAGACCTCAAGGTCACACCTCACTTAGGTGGTCTTGGCCAGTCTGAATAAATACATGGGAAATGAAAAGGCCAGGGGAGAAAATCATTCCTCTTCCACTCAGCCATCAGAGCACAAAAGGATTATTCTTCAAGTTGGGCTTTAAAAGCATTGACAGTCCTTGAGGCCAATTATTGCATTTGAAAAGGAGCAGCAGAAGCTCAGCAGCTGTACAGGATGGTTCATGAGCATACTCAATTCAAAGGCAAAAAGAAGATCAAACTTCAAGAAAAATAATCTCAAACAAGTGAGATTCCCTTGCCAAATTCATTCAAAGGATTTTTCCCCTCCTATCAGCTGCTCTGGTATCCAAGGACAATGTTCCCCCCCCCTCCTTTTTTTTGGAGCAGCTTTGAACTGACTTTTATTTATGGTATCTTATTAGAATTTACTCAGATATTTCAGGATAACACCCATCTTTCAACTCATCTTTCCTCACTAAAGCAGTAAGAACACATTAGGGCACAAGGCTTTGGGCTTCCTGTTTACATCCGTGGACGGCAAATGGATGTGTGCTCATTCCTCCCATGGATTAATCTCGCCTTTTCCCCACATAATCCATAAATGAAGCCCAGATGGAAAGAATTAGCTTGAAATCTCTCTCCCTCCTTTTTCTCCTCCACAACACCCCTTCAAATCAATTAATTAATTAAATAAATGCAAGCTTGGAAAAGGAGTTTGGTAGCAAGCACTGATTCAACTGCAAAATTGTCCTGTTCTTAGGGATATTGCTGTCTCCCAACAGCAATATAGGATCTCTCTCCCTCCTTTTTCTCCTCCACAACACCCCTTCGAATCAATTAATTAATTAAATAAATGCAAGGTTGGAAAAGGAGTTTGGTAGCACTGATTACACTGCAAAATTGTCCTGTTCTTAGGGATATTGCTGTCTCCCAACAGCAATATAGGATCTCTCTCCCTCCTTTTTCTCCTCCACGACACCCCTTCAAATTAATTAATTAAATAAATAAGTCCAAGGTTGGAAAAGGAGTTTGGCAGCAAGCACTGATTACACTGCAAAATTGTCCTGTTCTTAAGGATATTGCTATCTCCTAGCAGCAATATAGGATCTCTCTCCCTCCTTTTTCTCCTCCACAAGACCCCTTCATATTAATTAATTAATTAAATAAATACAAGGCTGGAAAAGGAGTTTGGTAGCACTGATTACACTGCAAAATTGTCCTGTTCTTAAGGATATTGCTGTCTCCCAGCAGCAATATAGGATTATGCTGTTGGCATAACACAGCACATTATACATTATGGTCCCTGCCCTTCTCCTCTGCTTACAAGATCAAGGATATTAATAAGAAAACGTACAAAGCAAGCAGCAGCTAGAAATTAATAGATGCCAATCTCAGCTCAGGGAATTCAGTGAAGAGATAGATTATGGGATTAATTTTTTCCAAGTTTTACAGAGTCAGATTTGTTGCATGTTGTAAGCACCTGCATTGTTAATATGCTCTTGACAGTGGACTTGCTGGGTATAAGATTGTGTGCTAGAATCCTTGATGCCTGCGAGGGCTTTTGTAGGTAGCTGCTTTGAGGGCTATGGATGGATGCTCCTTACAGTGTCTTTGCCAGGTGGCAGAATACAGAAGCAGTGTTATCAGGTGTGATTCGGTCACAAAGGCATTTCAAGGTGTTTCTCAGTGTGTATCCCTCTGGTTGTTTACAAGTCCAAAAGGACAATTGCATGATGGATGCCTTCCCCAGTTTGGAAGTGGAGGAATTACAACATGAACTTGTACCCTAAGGAAATGGGCTGGGAAGAATGTCACAGAATTGATACCCGCCTGAACATGAGCCAGCAGTGTGCCCAGGTGGCCAAGAGAGCCAATGGCATNGAAAGTTCTTCACTGAGAGAGTCATTGGCTACTGGAATGGGCTGCCCAGGGAGGTGGTGGAGTCGCCGTCCCTGGAGCTGGTCAAGGCAGGATTGGACGTGGCACTTGGTGCCATGGTCCAGCCTTGAGCTCTGTGGTAACAGCTTGGACTTGATGATCTGTGAGGTCTCTTCCAGCCTTGGTAATACTGTGATACTGAATTGCCTAGATTGGAAAAGACACAAGTCTTACAAGTGCCCAGGTGTGGGGACTCCACCACTTCCCTGAGCAGTTGTTCCAGTGCCCAATAACCCTCTCAGCCAAAAAAAATCTCCCTAATATCCAACCTAAACCTCCCTTGACACAACATGATGCAATTACCTCTTATCCTGTCCGTTGTTACTTTGTTGAAGAGACTGACCCCCACCTCTCTACAACTCTCAGAGAGTTTTAGAGAGCCCATAAGCCTCCTTTTCTCTAGGCTAAAAATCCCCAGATCACTCACCTGCTCTTCACAAGACATGTCCCTCATGTCTGGCACTCTCTCCTCTGTATCAAATCTCTTGTGCCTATCAGGACACATCTGCCTTATTAACAATATTTGCCACTTCTCAGGCTTCAGAGGCACACCTGGTGCTCTTGGTACTCTTTCCTCACCTACTTTACTCAGTCCTTTCCAACTCACAGAATCAGAATGGTAATGGTCAGAAGGGAGCTCTGGAGATCATCTAGTCCAACTGCTTTGCCAGAGCAGGTAGCCTAGAGCAGCTCGAACAGGATCACAGCATCCAGGCAGGTTTAGAAAGTCTCCAGAGAAGGAGACTCCACAACCTTACTGGGCAGCTTGTTCTAATGCTCCATTCGTTATCCTCGAATAAAGATGTTTGTCCTTAAGATCAAGTGAAACCTCCTCTATTCCAGCTTGTACCCATTTTCCCTTCTCCTACCACTGGCCACCACTGAGAAGACCCAAGCTCAACACCAGAGACGTTAAGATCAACCCTTTAAGGATGGAGATATGCCATAGTATCCATTTTCTGCAACCATAACTGTGTCATGGCCAATTCACTGTCATCCTGCTGGGAGGCACTGAACCTCAAGTGAGTCTGTGCTTACATAAAACCTTTCCAAACAGACAATGAATTTACCTGACTGGTGCATACCTTGGGAAAAGATCATCAAAGGGAATTAAGGAATTGATCCAGCTCCACCTTCATCTCCTCCTAGCAAAAGCAAAACCACAGATATATTATTTTAATCCTCAATTATTAAATGGCTTAGAGGAGTTTACAGCACTGAGGAACTCTGAAGCATTTCAGACATGATGCCAGGGATTTGTTTGAAGCCCTGCATGCTGCTGCATGCACTGAACTACCCATGAACTCGGGCTGCTTCAGCGTTCCCAACGCCCAGGTCATGCAGCAGCAGCAGCAGCAGCAGGTTCACACCACAGAGGAATCAGAATTTCTAGTGAAAGAGGAATCAGAATTCCAAATGAAAGGAATCACTTTGTAGGGGGTGCAGGAGCAGGCATGACTCCAAAAATGTGTGAGCCAAACCAAGAAGCCACCTCTTTTGGGGGCTCATCAAACTCACTCCAAGGCAGGGCGCTTTGCTGCAAAAAGTTGCTGAATTGGATGGAGAAAGGACTCTTCCTTCAGTAGCTCATGAATAAGAGAAGCCAAAAGATCAGAATTAATTGCTGTGAAAATGGCAACATTTTAAAAAGGTTGGGTTGGGGTTTGTGTGTGGTTGGTTTGGGGGGAGGAGGTTGTTTCTTTGCTTGCTCTTTGTTGTGGTTGGTTGGTTTTTTTTAATGGGTGATTTTGGAGTCCTCTGACTTTTATTTTGCTTTATTTTATGAGCATTGTAATAACCAGAGATGTTATTGTCCTGCTTGAATGCCAGTGTTTCATTTCAAAACACATTTTTTTTTTCCCCCTGAAAGAACTTGAGAAACACCTCCCTCAGTGAGGAAACCGAGAAATCCACGAGGGGGGCAGTGAGGAGAAACAAATCTCAACTGAAAACAAAACCCAAGACAAGCAGGTGAATATTACCAGCTACGTAGAAGTAAGCCCAATTTCATAACCATCAGCAACATTCACTTTGACCTTTAAAACTGGGGGGGTGGGGGGGGGGAAGAGGGGAAA
>WAAF01003613.1:0-40249 GCA_013400475.1 Tricholaema leucomelas | reverse complement strand
AGTGCCATGGTTTAGTTGATTGGATAGGGCTGGGTGCTAGGTTGGACTGGATGATCTTGGAGGTCTCTTCCAACCTGATTGATTCTATTCTATTCTATTCTATTCTATAACTGCAGTTGCTGTATTTTTTTTTTTTTTATAAAATCTAGGGGGATATATATATATATGTATAAAATCTAGGGGGATATATATCACACACAGTATCACAGTGTTACCAAGGTTGGAAGAGACCTCATAGATCATCAAGTCCAACCCATTACCACAGAGCTCAAGGCTAGACCATGGCACCAAGTGCCACGTCCAATCCTGCCGTATATATAAAGGAAGAGAGAGAACCAGGAAACACACAAATCATCCAGATACATAGATAGCAGCATTACCTTTAAGAATTTTTTGACATTCAGATAAGACTCCAGTACAAAGATTACAGAAAATTATCCCTGTCAGGAGCAATGACTGACAGTATATTTGAAATCAGCACTATTCATTTTGACAGTTCACAAGTGACTGAATTCTAGAATCTATTTGCTGTGTGAATGACTAATTAACTGAATTTATTAACCTACCTGATCCCTTCAATGGCAATCTGATTCAAGTTTGACTAGGTCTAACAGTTCAGGGTGTATGCACATGAAATAAAGATTTTTTGGTTGTTGCTGTTGTTCAGATTTATTCGAGATCAGCTGAAGTAGTCCTTCAAAAGGTCTTCATTGAAATAAGACCACTGGACCCTCAACGCTTAAGCTGAAGGCTTTAATCTGCCACCACATTATCCAGTCTGACAAGAAATAAAACTAAATCTATGTAGAGCAGGATGACATTAGGAAGGAGAAATACAGAAATGAGGCTTAGGGGTGACCTCATTGCTGTCTACAACTACCTGAAGGAAGGCTGTAACTAGGTGGGGGTTGGTCTCTCCCAGGCAACCAGCAACAGAACAAGGGGACACAGTCTCAAGTTGTGCCATGGGAGGTCTAGGCTGGATGTTAGGAGGAAGTTCTTCCCTGAGAGAGTGATTGGCATTGGAACGGACTGCCCAGGGAGGTGGTGGAGTCGCCATCCCTGGAGGTGTTCAAGAAAGACCTGGTTGAGGCACTTAGTGCCATGGTCTAGTTGATTGGCCAGGGCTGGGTGCTAGGTTGGACTGGATGATCTTGGAGGTTAGAATAGAATAGAATCAGCCAGGTTGGAAGAGACCTACAAGATCATCCAATCCAACCCATCACCCAGCCCTAGCCAGTCAACTAGACCATGGCACTAAGTGCCTCATCCAGTCTTTTCCTGAACACCTCCAGGGATGGTGACTCCACCACCTCCCTGGGCAGCCCATTCCAATGGCAAATCACTCTCTCTGTGAGAGTTGGTCTCTTCTAACCTGGTTGATTCGAAATATACTAAGGAAGGACACCAAGGTGTTTTACATCCATAATATATTGTCATTCTACTTCACAGCAAGTCATAAACTACAAAGCTCTCTTTCTTAAAATAGTGAGAGACCTGCCAAATATTTGATCATGTAGCTTAGCAGTTAAAACCATATTGTAGGGGTATGCACATTTATGAGAGGACTGCATAAATTCGTAACAATTTATACTAGAATCATAACTTTAATAAAAATTACATGAAGTGATAAATTAGGAAGAGGTGTTGAAAAATTTAGTTTTATCTCATTGCATATTAATAATAGATGTAATTGAAGAAATCTGCAATACTGAGGTGTTCATACATCTATGATGCCTCAGCTATGCATTAGGTTCTGTTTTCAACAGGTTTCTAATTGCTCTGAATGGTCAGGTAGGTTACCTTTGGAAAAGGAAATAGCAAAACATAAAAGTTGTGAAGATCAGCCATGTCATAAGAAGTCAAGTCAGTTTTTAAGTGTCTAAGCAAACTCAGTTAAAAGCTCTGTTCAACAGCTGCTATTTGAAAAGAACTTTCAGCACATTATAACCCTCTACCCTATAATCATGCAATATTTCTGTCATGTTGGAGCTAACAACTTTCATCATTTTGTCAGTTCTGTCTACAAAATAGAAAATTACCTTCATAAGTTCCTAAGATTTATGCTTTTAATTACCTCTTATCTGCTTCACTACCTTCCATATCCAAAGAATCAATATAAATAGTCTTATTTATAGGGAACATCTAAAACATTTGACAAAATACAATGACAGTTCTGTAGATTTTTATTTGATCCTATTGATTATTTTGTGTGTTATCTTCTTGACAGCATGAATGATTCATTCAAATTTGCCAGGTTTGTTAATAGTTGTCTAAACAGCAAAAATATGCCTTCTGTTTTCTTTTTTTTTTAAAGAGATCATCTCTACTATCACATAATTTTTATTAACTATGAATGCATTCAACACTAAATACGACCTTCATCATCTCTTCGTGCTCTGTTACATCTGCTTTTTTCTGATCTGCCTGCAAAGTGCTTTTCCTTGATTTCAAAGACTTGGCAGATGACACCAGAAACCACAACTGACTTACAGTCATTACTCACAGAGCAACACACCGCACAAAGACAAGTTTCAGTCTAATGATACACTGTCAACTGGATGGTACCTACCAAGCTGTATCACAACCAAAGACCTTTCTGCAAGAAACAGTGTGCAGGGGGAAGCAGGTATTTCTTTTAGATGTGATCAACAGATGATGAACTCTGGTCTTAAAAAAAAAAAAGGCCAAAGACCAGTACCAAACAAAAGGAATTAACAAAACTGCTAGCATCATGTAATTGTGTGTTTGGAGCACAGACAGATCCGATGCTGAGAAAAGGAACTGGATTAGGACTGGATTTGGATTAAGCTCCAAAACCTCTGTGGACTATCAATTAAAACAAAGAGGGAGATCAAAGAGAAGATACTTGAACATAAGGTGATGATTCACTGATGGGTAGGGAAAAGAAAGCAGTTCTGCAGAAGCCAAACAGGTATTCTTGCAACTCTGCTTTCTCTTATGGCTGCACACCACAGTGTTGTAACAGAATATAACAAACATCTCATGGCTAAAGCTCCACAGCTGCTAGAGAGACTTTTTGCCACACAGCAGCTGCAGGTTATGCTGCAGATTCATCTGGTGGCCAGAAGGAGTAAGAAAGGATGAGCCAAGAGTAGGCAGAGATGGATTCTAATGTTGGATAGAAATCAGCCATTTTCCCCCTGGCTCTGTTGCTGTTTAACCGTCTTACAGGGGAATAAGGATTTAGCAAACTCGGGCTGCTTTTTGTTCCTGCTAGAATGTCTGTCATACAAATGATTAACATCAACAAGCCAGACCTATGTAATCCATGTGAAAACTTATTCAGCAAATCTTATCAGTATTCCATATAGATATACCAGGGGTCTTGGAGGGAATCCTGGAATTCTTAAAAGGAAAAAAAAGTATTTTATCCAAAGCTGAACTGAATCTTTCTCAGCATGTCTTGTTCCCTCTTGGTGGAATAGTTATGTCCCTTGTTCTGGTAGTCTTTAAGCAAGCGTAAAATCTGACTCACTACCACAATCTGCTCTATGAAGAGAGTTCTTCCTCTCCTGCTGCATGGTCTCTGAGATATTTAACCTTTTTTTTCTAAGCTGGATTGTAATAGAATGCTATAGCTTGAACTTTACTGACACAGATGATCAGGATGAGGGCATGGAGTCAGTCATCAGCAGGTTTGCAGATGACACTAAGCTGGGGGCAGATGTGACTGAGTTGGAGGGCAGAAGGGCTCTGCAGCAGGACCTTGACCGCCTGGACAGATGGGCAGAGTCCAAGGGGATGGCATTCAATGGCTCCAAGTGCAGGGTGCTGCACTTTGGCCACAACAACCCCATGCAGAGATACAGGCTGGGGTCGGAGTGGCTGGAGAGCAGCCAAACAGAAAGGGATCTGGGGGTGCTGATTGATACCCGCCTGAACATGAGCCAGCAGTGTGCCCAGGTGGCCAAGAGAGCCAGTGGCATCCTGGCCTGCATCAGGAATGGTGTGGCCAGCAGGAGCAGGGAGGTCATTCTGCCCCTGTACTCTGCACTGGTTAGACCACACCTTGAGTACTGTGTTCAGTTCTGGGCCCCCCAGTTTAGAAGGGACATTGAGATGCTTGAGCGTGTCCAGAGAAGGGCGACGAGGCTGGTGAGAGGCCTCGAGCACAGCCCTACGAGGAGAGGCTGAGGGAGCTGGGATTGTTTAGCCTGGAGAAGAGGAGGCTCAGGGGAGACCTTATTGCTGTCTACAACTACCTGAGGGGTGGTTGTGGCCAGGGGGAGGTTGCTCTCTTCTCTCAGGTGGCCAGCGCCAGAACGAGAGGACACAGCCTCAGGCTGCGCCAGGGGAAGTTTAGGCTCGAGGTGAGGAGAAAGTTCTTCACTGAGAGAGTCATTGGCCACTGGAATGGGCTGCCCAGGGAGGTGGTGGAGTCGCCGTCCCTGGAGCTGTTCAAGGCAGGATTGGACGTGGCACTTGGTGCCATGGTCTAGCCTTGAGCTCTGTGGTAAAGGGTTGGACTTGATGATCTGTGAGGTCTCTTCCAACCTTGGTGATACTGTGACACACTAATCAGTGCTGTACTAGTACACATACTGTTTCATCATCATGTAGACATGAAAAGATAAAATGGTGTTAACAGAGATTTGGATGCAAAGATGGAATCATTTGTGCTTATTCTAAGATAAAAATCCAGCTGTAACTATTAATGAGTGGGTTTACCTTTTTCTTTTCTTTTTGTTTTGCAGAATAATTTTCCCAATATAAATAAGTTCCTTTGCATACCAGAATAAAGTTTAAGCAGGCTAAAATAATGCCCCACTTAGTGTTCTGACTAATCAGTCTCATCAGATACCAATCCTCATAATGTTATCCTTCCTAAATTGCAATTTCTGACATAATTTAACAACAGCTGATTCCTAGTATCTACCATCATTAAAAACTGTTCTAGGGCAAAGGTTTTTCTCTATTCCTGACTAATTCTTTTTAGCATTTCATATCCCTTCAATTGTTGCTTGTAATCTTGAGGTCAATTAATTTTTTTGTGTTTCTTTTAATGCTTTTTCTTCACTAAATCCTGCTTTGCCCCCCACTCAGAAAACAAATAAACCAACCAAAGCTAATCAGTAGGAATTCAGCCTAGAAACAGGCACCCAGTATGATTTCAGATGTCTTTATGTGTCCTGCCTGACCTCCAACTGTGGGTCCTCTGCCAAGTCTATAAGCCTGTCCCAGATGCTTCAGAAACTCAGACAACAAAACACTTAGACTGGAATTGAGTGCCTAAACCTAAGTACCAGCTAGAGCTTCTTAACTGCATAATGTGAAAAACATTGTTGAAGCATCCTCAGTCATGATTGTTGCCAGGTCAATACTGCTATTCCAGATAAAATTCCCATTGAACAACCTCATAGCTATTACAACTGAAATTCGGTGTTATTTCTTGAAGGTGACATTGTATTTTGTGTGTGTGGGGGTTTGTTTCTCAAGACTTTGAGTGATCTCTTTTGTACTACAGTTTCTCCTGGACTTGACAAAACTTGAGAAAGGGGCTCAAGGTGGTTCTCTAATAGTTCATTACAAAAAAAATACAACTTCTAAATTGACCAAACTGTGGCTAATGAATTCTAGAAAATAACAGATTACGATGTCAAATGTCTGAGTCAAACCCCATAACTTCTCTGTTAATAAACTGATCAGGCTAAAATTTGACCAATTTTAGAGTCTTCATATTGTACTTAAAAAAATCATTTTGTGCTTTAAAAAAATGTTTTAGAAGTACAGGAGACTAGGAGATCCTGAAGAATTCAGAATTCAAGGGACAACCTACTTGAAAATTGCCTTTTATCCCTGATATCAGATTTTCTCTTCCAGCAGATAGCTGCAGATGCCTATCTCTGGCAGAACTCTCTCACCAAAGCAAAACCTGAAAATATACTAGCAGAAGAAAATGGAAACCTTTGCAATTTACAGTATTAATTTAGCAGAAGATTTGACAACTATATATTGACTGGTCTGACTATTTCGGTATATTGATCCAGACCAGTGGGTGTCCACAGTGTGAGGAAAATATTGCAGGCAGCAACAATTTTTTTCTTCTCACAGATGAATATCCATTTGTTGTATCTATGCCATAGATAAAGCAGTAACAATGTTCAAAACCATGCAATTCAAATCCTCTTATGAGTACAAAAATAAGAAAATTATTTAATGGCTTACTTCTGTAATGTGTACTTAATTTACTTGCATAATTTAGGTCAAAGGAAGTTCAAAGGAACAAAATGTCCATCAGCAACAAGGAGTATGTCAGACTTGTAGAGCCAATAAAAACTGCAAATGTGAAGCTGCAGTACTACAAATCTCATTCTGTAATCTATTATGCTCAAGCTTTTAATGCAGGTTATCACAGTTTGATGCCATCTGAAGGACTCTAGACCATGGCACTAAGTGCCTCAGCCAGGCTTTTCTTGAACAACTCCAGGGATGGTGACTCCACCACCTCCCTGGGCAGCCCATTCCAATGGCAAATCACTCTTTCTGGCAAGAACTTCCTCCTAACATCCAGCCTAGACCTCCCCTGGCACAACTTGAGACTGTGTCCCCTTGTTCTGTTGCTGGTTGCCTGGCAGAAGAGACCGACCTCCACCTGGTTACAGCCTCCCTTCACGTAGTTGTGGACAGCAATGAGGACAGCAGCCTCCTCCAGGCTGCACACCTCCAGCTCCCTCAGCCTCTCCTCACAGGACTGTGTTCCAGGCCTCTCACCAGCTTTGTTGCCCTTCTCTGGACACGTTCCAGTATCTCAACATCTCTCTGGAATTGAGGAGCCCAGAAATGGTCACAGTACTCAAGGTGTGGCCATGGTCTAGTTGATTGGACAGGGCTGGGTGATAGGTTGGACTGGATCATCTTGGAGGTCTCTTCCAACCTGGTTGATTCTATGATTCTATACATTCTTAGGACATTACATTGGAGGATCTGATTCACTGAAATTTAAGTTACAAGGTTCACAAATATCTGACTCCCTTTACCCCAATCCACAAACACAGAATGAATTATAAAGACCATTGCACTCTCTAAGCATAACTTCACACTATAATAACTTCACACTATAAAGACACCAAAAAGAAAAACATAAGCAAAGAGTTCAGATTTTTATTCCTGTGTAATTCTTAATAAACTAAAAAAGAATTACAGGACTCTAAAGAGCTTAGTCAAAAGGCCATTATCACTACCTAAGTGAAATTACAATGCAGAGAAATACCCAAATAAAATGAGTTTTCACTCAAGGGATTAAAAAAACCCCAAACCAAACCAAACAAACAAAGCAATCAAACAAAAAATTCAGTCAGATAAATAACTTCTAAGGTCAAAAGACTAAACCTGGAGGAAAGATTTAAAGTCTTATGTAAGTTTCCCAGGAAAAGCTAAATAATTCCAGGAAAGGCTGTGTAGCTTTTAAAATAGAAGTGCTATACTATGAAAATTCATTCTCCAAGTGTTCCTGTATGTTGTGGTTATGAAATACCTATGAAACATGTATTTTTTTTCACTTCTAATAGAATCCTAACACATGCTAAAATCAAATTTCCAGGTTGTTTTTGAAAGTCCTGGTAAAGCAAATTTCTGTAGAAAGTAAGGAACTTCATTTTATCACTAACAGTGACACAGTCATGATGCTTCATTTTTTCTTGCAACCATCCATCACAGAAACATGATGACATAGTCTACTAACTAGAACTGAGCATATTGATCTCATTTAGAAAGGAGCAGATCACTGTATGACTACACCTGCCTCAGAAGAAGAAAGAGAACTATACTCTATCATGCTTTTGTGATGGCACTATCGAAAGCATAATACCATAGGCACTTTTGTTCTACATTGCAACTAAGTCTAGGTAGGAAAAATTGCTTGGTTGGCAGATGTACAAAATGATATTGTATTTCACCTCTCCTTTTTTCTTTATTTTGAGCCACTAGATTGTGATTCAGTCTGCCTGCCTGAAGTGCTGTTTGTTCACCCGAATGTCAGTGCAGACGAAGCGAATGACTCCTCTAGGTACACACTCATCATCCAGTGGGTGATGGAGTAGAGCCCAACTCATATGCAAAAACCTCCCTGGATCATAGTCTTAACAACTTTATTTGTTCCTTGTTTTAATCAGTAAAAGAAGGTATCTGAGTCAAGTATGAGAGCAGAAAGATTTTTCTCACCTTAAAACTTAAAGAGGGAAGACAAGTGAAGAAAAATTTAAGTAACAATTTTAAAAATCATTTAGCTGAGTAGATATTGCCACTTCAAAGGAAGTTTAATAAGCTTGCTAAAAGATGACAGATCTAGAAATCTGTTTGGAGGTAAGACAGCACTACTTCAAACCCCTTACCAGCCTAGATAAGAAAGCCAAACGGGGAAAATCACTTCACAAGATACTTTTTAAAGTGGGATGACGGAAGCAGAGAAAATCAGAGTAATAGGCACAGGTGCCTTACTGAAGATCTAGCAGCACCAAGTATTCAAAGGCTTTCAGGTGGTGTCTGCAAACTAGTTCTTAGAATGAAAATACAGCAGCAAAATATATATTAATGTATCACTTAAGAATTTGTCCTTAGACTTGAGATCAACAAAATAATCTGAGGTGTCTTCTATTAGCTTAATGACACTCACGAGTAGTCTCCAAGAATAAATACATCACAGTATCACCAAGGTTGGAAGAGACCTCACAGATCATCAAGTCCAACCCCTTACCACAGAGCTCAAGGCTAGACCATGGCACCAAGTGCCACGTCCAACCTTGTCTTGAACAGCCCCAGGGACGGCGACTCCACCACCTCCCTGGGCAGCCCATTCCAGTGTCCAATGACTCTCTCAGTGAAGAATTTTCTCCTCACCTCGAGCCTAAACTTCCCCCGGCGCAGCCTGAGGCTGTGCCCTCTCGTTCTGGCGCTGGCCACCTGAGAGAAGAGAGCAACCTCCTCCTGGCTACAACCACCCCTCAGGTAGTTGTAGACAGCAATAAGGTCTCCCCTGAGCCTCCTCTTCTCCAGGCTAAACAATCCCAACTCCCTCAGCCTCTCCTCGTAGGGCTGTGCTCGAGGCCTCTCACCAGCCTTGTCGCCCTTCTCTGGATATGCTCAAGCATCTCGATGTTCCTTCTAAACTGCGGGGCCTAGTTTACATATTTCTGAATTGCCTGAGGCTAGAATTTTCTTAGGCATAGCTTGTTTTTTACAGCCTTTAATTTTCAGGATCAGCATTAGTTTGCTATGTATTTTAAGCATATCAGTCAATGTACTCTTTAGCAATATGTTGTTTGGTGTTTTTTTTTTTTTTAATTACACCTCAGAAAATAGTTTCCTTGTAATTTATCACACTCAAAAAAGACAGAAGTAAATACTCAAGATTTATTCTAAATGAAAGTTAGAGGAAGAGTGATTTTATTTAAAAAAAAAAAAAATGAAAGCATACTGTCAGCAGGGATGTAAGGACAACAGAAAAAAAGATGCTTCATCTGGAAGAATCATAAAGGTTGGAAAACCTCTCCAAGATCATCAAGTCCAACCGTTAACGACACTGAGCAAGTGTGAGATGGAGAACTCACAGGGAAACTTTTTTGTCTGCTTCCCCTCCTTTACTTTATAAAAAAACTACCAATTATTTATTGCAGCATGTCTTGAAAGTTACTGGAATATCTGTCCTAGTTTGAAGCTAGCTAGAATGTTTTGGTGAGAAGAATTAGATCATAGGCTGAGAAATTAAAACAATGGTGAGGTCTACTTCGCTCACAGTCTTGCTGAGATGTGTAGAAAGGAAAAGCAAAACATTAGATAAAGTCACTTTGCTCTGCACTTCACTTGGGGCACTTGGTTCTGGGCTGTGCTCTCAACTCTTTGCCTGCTGGGGAGCTCGTGGCTGCTGGCTGGACTCCATCTTGCTTTCTAACCTCACCCTCCATTTGCTTGGCCGATTCACCTTTGCTTCTTAATCCTCTTGGCCGAACCTCCATTCTTCCTTGGGACTGGGGTAAGGTTGAGAGGGGTAGGGGAAGGTGAGGGGGTGGTTGAGAGCCACTCCTGGGGACTCAGGTTTCTGGGAGGGGAATTGTGTTTGTATTACCTTTTTACCTTGTCTATTTCTGTCTATAACTGTATATACTGTAAATATCTGCTTGTAAATTGTGCCAGCTGTAAATATAAGCTTCATTCAAATTTCCAGAGCCGACTGAGTCTAGTCTGGGTGATTTCTAAAGTGGGGGGGGGGAGGGGGCGGGGAACACCCAGACCATCACAATATCAAATGGGATCCTGTCAATGGATGATACTGTGCCAGATCCATTCACAAAAATCCCAGTGCAATATACCTCTATGAGCTTCCACCTCTGAATAGACAAAGTATCAGGCTAAGAAGAATATGGGCAGAACAGGACTGATTTGTTTGGGGGGGGGGAGGGGAAAGCTGTAGATTAATGATACTCAATGTTAAATAAATAAACTAGCCAATACTTACATCAGAGTTAAATCGAAGCTGGCAGACGTTGCAGGAAATGACTTGCTTCTTCTTTGGGGGAACGGACACTCCGAATGTATGGTTTATGACTGCTTTTTGCACAGGATCCATCTGGAGAACAAACAAGTCATTTATAACTTTTCAGGGCAATGCAGTAAAGAAAAGAAAAACCCAAACAATTCCTTTTCTACTACAAGTTTTTTCTTCTCCTTTTGCTTTTTCCTTTTTCTTTTCATTTTTAGATAAACAGAAGAACGCAAAATTTCCACCCTCATAATAGTTAGATTTAACACATGTTAGTGAACTGGTAGCGTGTCAGAGCTCATGAAGAAAAGGCAACTCCATTGTTGCCATCATCCTCAGGCTACTAAATAGTTCCTCCCTCAGCCCTGCACATCCTGTGTTCTGCAGGGCCCTACTGTTGGACCTGAATTGCAACGAGTCCCCCAGAGAGCCTTCCCCTGCCACCTACTGACTCAACAGATGCATGATGAGAAACAACACCCTAACAAATCACTCTTAATCATCTCTAATCGTTTTTCTGTTCAGAGATAGATATTAGCCTCTTTGTGAGAGGATGGTTCTGTTCCATTAGAAACACCCATTCCTGCGGAAAAAGCTCACACTCATCAAACTTCTCCATGCAGAACAGATTAGTGACAGATCCCACGGGAAGGCTAAGTTCAGAGGAGCACAGGGGGAGAGGCTGCATGAGGAAAGGATACTGAAGTTCTCCACACTTAGGAAAACATTTTATCACCATAAAAAATGTGAGATCAGTGAAGCACTGCATATGTTACTCTTACCTGTGACTGAGTTTTTCAGAAACTAGGAACTGCCTGCTTGTTTGCTAAATATCAGGACTTCTGCTGGTCAGCAGTTTAGAATACCCACAAGACTGCAGAGAGCTCTGCTGTTAACACTGCAGGAGCTGGGGAACATCACTGAATGTTAAGGAAATGGTTTATAACTACTACTGCCTCGAGGGCTCCATTAAGCATAATATATCATTTTTCCTGATGTGTCATGGATACAGATTAAAATTAATTTCCTGACTCAAAAAGATAGGAACATTTTTCTAATTTAAATAAAAGAGAATATCTGCTCTGATCTCACAGCTTGGAGCTGTAGGTTAGACCAGATGAACCCTGAGATCCCTTTCAACTTGAATCATCTGTGCATGTATGGTCCTCCATCCTTATTTAAGATTGGAAATGGATTCTGAAGAAGGCAGAGCAAAAAATGGCCTCTAAGAGAAAAGTGTTCAACTCCCAGCTTTGTTTTTAAACCAGCTCAAGAGAAAATAATTTGATTTGCAGTCATGATGATGTTTTTTTCCTACTTTATAGCACTATCTGAAAAAAATCAAATAAATCTGTTTAACTTTGGGTGGTAGATGTCACATATTTGCTAGTAAGAGGACTTAGAAAAAGAAGAGAGAAAAGTCAAATTTACAGAATCATGAGTTAAAGATTGTAGCAGTAAATCAGCTGCTTCCAGACTTTCTAAACCTGAGGACAAAAACTGTAATTCTATCTTAGTACATGTTTAAGTTTCCAGAGAAGTCTTCATTAACAAGTATTTTCTTTGGATATATGCACATGCACAGATAGATAAATCCAGGAAAAAAAAACATACTGCATCATTTCTGCCTAGAAAGACATTCTTGGATAATTTATCACTTAATATTAAACACTTAATTTTTTTTGAACTATGGCTACAGAGGTTTCTTGATACATCCCTTTTAAACCATAGGCATGATTTTGTAGATGTCATTGCTAACAAATTTCTGGAGAGATGATGTAATTTTTATCAGCTTTTGCTATTAAATAGAGTATTTCATTGCCATAGGGGTACCATATTAAGGCAATTACAAGAGTGAAAACATCTTGCCTAGAATGAACTACTGAATTATTAAACGACACAACGTTGTTACAACGAATGTGATAAAGTCTAAAAACACTCAGTGAAATAAATATCCTTATTTCCTGTTTTCTGTGTTTCTAGAATGTATTGTAGCCCAAAGTTTAAAAACTTACAAGGTAACAACAGAAAACAAAAATCTGCTCCTAACTTGGATCATTTATTGCATCACTCTGCACAAAAAAAATCAAAATTATACATGCAGGCAAAATGGTTTCTGAGCATCATTATATAATAAACATATACCAGTCAACATACATTATTACATTTATGATATGTATGAAAAGGTTCATTAAGGAACAGTTTTGAGGGTTCTTTTACCTTAAATGGAAGATCAGTTTTGCCTTTCAACTTTACTATTTTTTATATCAGGTATTCTAGAACAAAGGAGTAAGGCTGAAAAGTACCTCAGCGATATGAAGTGTCTGAGACTGTGAAAATAAGCAGCAAAAATACCCAAAAGATTCTGAAGTCTTGCTTAAAAAAAACAAAAAGGGAAAAAGCAGCAGCAACCTATGATTCCTTGGTGCATTCCAGATAACCATCCACAGTGCTAGCATTAGCCAATGCCATTCAGAATCATACAGCGCAGACTGCGTACAAAGTCCCAGTTTCAAACAGAAGTAACAGCGCAAGGATAAAATCTGCACAAATAATACAGCTCAGACTGCGTCTACAAAGTACCACTCAGGATTCCCAGGGGAATGGTTAATGATCTTTCCCAAACAGGAGCCCCATCTGTAGTCTGGCCATCATTAGAATTCAAGAAGAGCAACATTAACAATTAATGGGTTTTAAATATAGCAGAAACTGGAGTGGATTACAGCATGATGGAAAAATAAAATAGTATCTCTGTTAGAAGATTAATGCTGCAGGGTAAACTGATCTCAGATCACTACACAAAGTTATCCCCTTCATTTCAGGGAGGGAAGGAGTAGGAAACAGGGAGAGAGTAATGTGTTGATGTATATATTCAGAAATAGTACAGCATGCTTTGCCCAGTGAGGAACACCAGGATTTAAAACACAGTTCTATAGAACAAAACAATAACAGAGGCTGTTACCATAAATACAAATAAAAATCTGTACTCTGCTGTTTATGATACAGGAGAAATTAATACAGCCATTCACAGCGCTCTGGTAGCTGTAACTAAGTCTAACAACCTTTTATCCTTGTTCTCCTATTTCAAAAGCTTTAATAAAAAGTTAGATTTAAAAATGTCTTTCCAATGAAGTTGAAGATCCTATCTCCGTGCAACAGGTCTCCTTAAAACTGCCCAAACTACCCAAGTGTGCAAGGATTAACAGAATCTGGATAGATTTCAGCAGTAATCTACTACTACTTCTATTATTTTCTGCATTTCAGAAAGTGCAAACATGAGAAATACTCTGCAGCTACTGAGACCAGTGACAATTACTTTCAAAGCATGTAAAGAATGTGAATGTAACAACAGACAGTCCAAAGCACAGAATAAATGCTAAACTCAAATATAGCTCCATCCAGCTTTTCGTTCTGTCCCATAGAAGAAAAACATGTAGTTACCAAGAGAAGAACAGAATCAGCACAACAGCCTTGCATTTCCTCCTACTATTTCTACAAGGCTCATGTATTTTTCCAACAGATTTTTTTCAGAGCCAGTTGTTTTCTGTGTGTTTGTCAGCACCAATGACTTTCTCTTGCATAGTCACCCCCTGAACTGATGTAAAACTCTCTTTGCATTGAGTACAAATGTCCACAATCTGCTCTAGCAAGAAACAATTATTTTTGTTTAAATGTAGCTCCATGCACCTCAATTATATAAGACCTGTACCATATCCTAGGTTCTCTGTTGCTCAGTCATTCTTTGCATGGAAACTATTGCATGCCTTTGAGTACCCTTAGAATCATAGAATCAACCAGGTTGGAAGAGACCTCCAAGATCATCCGGTCCAACCTATCTCCCAGCCCTTGTTACCCTTCTCAATTCTATTCCATCAAATTAAAGTTCTGGAGATATGGGTAGAAACTACAGACAACACTCAGGGTGGACTAGAACTGAACCCTGAGTTAATGTTGTAAAGGAATCATTATTATAAACCTGAGATCTCAGTCCCAACTGCTAATGGCCAACTCATAGCCATTACCTTCTACATGTATTCATTCTGTGAGTGTTATTTATATTTATCTAGATGGAACCTCACCAACTGCTTGTCTGGCTGCTTAGTCTCATTAAGGTCTTTTACACTGTGTTGGTCCTTCTTTGGATCATTCTTTGTACTCATTGTCCTTGAGAACTTTTCTTAGCAAACTTCCTTAGAAAACTTAATCCACAAATATCTTTCTGGCATGTCAGAATCCTCCTATACCTAAAACCTAATTGAGGTTTCTATTCACAGAATCAACCAGGTTGGAAGAGACCTCCAAGATCACCCGGTCCAAACTATCACCTTCACCCAGTCCAAACTATCACCTTCACCCAGTCCAAACTATCACCTGTCCAATCAACTAGACCATGACACTAAATGCCTCATCCAGGCTTTTTTTGAACAACTCCAGGGACAGCGACTCCACCACCTCCCTGGGCAGCCCATTCGAATGGCAAATCACTTTGTCATTTTGCCTGGCAAATGTATGTCATCCAAAATATTATGTACTCCATGGAAGACGTTTTGAATGTCTTCCACCTTTCAGTCTACAGGTACAAAGCAGTTTTATACAAGCTGTTGCACATTATCATCAGTAATTCAACAATTTCATCTTGAATTTTCTTATACTTCTTTCTAGTAGAAACTCTACCAGCCCTGCTGTATATCATGGTACTAAATATTCTCCTGGGATCTACTGAGATCTGAACCAAAATGCTGTGAGATATCAAAATAGACGTAAGGAGGAAGAAAAGCCAACACCCCCACCAAAAAAAAACCAACAAAACCCAAACCAAACTAACAAACCCAAAACACACCAAACCCTAATAACGAAACCAAAAATACAAAGCAGCAAAGCCCCAAACCACACACATATATAGGCTGGATGTTAGGAGGAAGTTCTTCACAGAGAGAGTAATTTGCCATTGGAATGGGCTGCCCAGGGAGGTGGTGGAGTCACCGTCCCTGGGGGTGTTCAGGAAAAGCCTGGATGAGGCACTTAGTGCCATGGTTTAGTTGACTGGATAGGGCTGGGTGATAGGTTGGACTGGATGATCTTGGAGGTCTCTTCCAACCTGATTGATTCTATTCTATTCTATTCTACACACAGAAATCAAAACACCAAAAGCACCAGGAGAATTCCTTCAGTGAAACTGAAGTTGTGGTTAATTTAAAAGATCCCTTCACACGTAGCAGACAGTACAAACACCAAATTGTGAGCCTTAAATAAATTGCACTGATCCTGTCAAGAGGAAAGCTGTTGCAAACAGAAAGGTTAGGTACCATATCTAAGCCTTTTGTTTAAATGAGGTGCTGCTACATTGCAAGAAAAGCTGCTTTTGAGTGATGCTGGAAATCCAGGATATTTGTACTGGTTTTTGATCAGGTGCAGCCTCCTGCTTAAAAGCTTGGATAAATCCAAATGCTTACCTGGGCTGAACACTCCGGTATTTGCACAGTATCTGGGACTATGTTACTGCTTACACATCTGAGCTAGTGCTAGTGCACTGATTTATATTTGCCTTTTCTACCTAATGACCTAATTTCTAAGCTTTCATTCTCTTTTTGATCTGCTTTTCTATTGAAATATGTTAAGGAAGTATCACACATGCTATTGCCACCACTGCAAACAAAAAGCTACATCCAGCAGATTTTTTTTCTCCTAACAGCAATATAACTTTAAATCTGAGTAAGGTTTTATGTTCTCAATTCAGATACTTACCATAATGTAACTCTTGGGTCAATTCTAGAGTTGTCTACTAAATGAGCATTTGTGACTAAAATATTGGTAAGTGGGTATAAGAGACTTAACTGAGTATCACTTCACCACAGGGCATTAAGAAGCTTCTGGAAAACTAAGGTCTGAGAGGTTTTTAACCCATTGGACAATACTCCTCATTTGTCTACCATTATGATGGTTACAATGTAGGAAGGTGAACAGCACCAAACATGCTGCGTATCAGATCCTTTCAACATCCTTCTAGATCACAAGGCCTGAGTGAACTCCTCCTGTGTTCAAGTTCCAGCCGTCAGGAAAGCTGAGCATGCTGCCACTGTGGAGAATGACCATATGCTGAAGTTTCTCACAAACTCTGTCCTACATACACAGCCTCCTACCATAACTGTACATATTGTAATGACTAAAAGAGTGGCAGAATTAAATACACATACTCAATGGAGCACATATCTAAAATGCCCAGCATAAAATCAGAAACACTGACATTGTAATGCAACACTTGGCACAGTACTCCAATACAAACTAGCAACAATCTGTTCTTTCCACATTCGTGTTGCTTTTGTCCCATAAGGAGCATATTTCTCATTTGGGTAATGCTAAATGGAATTTACTGTTCAGGTCAATGCTATACTGTTACACAATTCCTTGTTTGCTTCTCATCACCAGGAACCCTTGAGTCAGCTTCATCTGAATAACGAGGTTGTAGTGGGGTGAGCATCAATTTCTTCTCCCAGGTAACATGTGATAAGAAAAGAGGACGAAGCTGGTGAGGGGCCTGGAACACAAGCCCTGTGAAGAGAGGCTGAGGGAGCTGGGGTTATTTAGCCTGGAGAAGAGGAGGCTCAGGGGCAATCTCATTGCTGTCTACAACTACCTGAAGGGAGGTTGTATCCAGGTGGGGGTTGGTCTCTTCTCCCAGACAACCAGCAACAGAAAAAGGGGGCACAGTCTCAAGTTGTGTTGGGGGAGGTATAGACTGGATGTTAGGAGGAAGTTCTTCCCAGAGAGAGTGATTGGCATTGGAATGGGCTGCCCAGGGAGGTGGTGGAGTCACCGTCCCTGGGGGTGTTCAAGAAAAGCCTGGATGGGGCACTTAGTGCCATGGTCTAGTTGATTGGACAGGGCTGAGTGATAGGTTGGACTGGATGATCTTGGAGGTCTCTTCCAACCTGGTTGATTCTATGATTCTATGAAATGGCCTCAAATTGTGTCAGGGGAGGTTTAGGTTGAACATTAGGAAAAAAAATCTTTAGCAAAGAGTTGTCATGCATTGGAACAGGCTGCTCAGGTAAAATACCCCAGAGGTATTTTAAAAAGACTTGTAGACATGGCTCTTAGAGACATGGTGGACTTGGTAGTGTCAGGTTTATGGTTAGACTCTATGACCTTAAGGTTTTTTGTTTGGGTTTTTTTGTAGGAATGCCTGTCAATGCTCCCTCAATATTGTGCTTCCATGACTAGCATAGAGCATGTCCCCAGAGATGTGTTTCTGTATGCTGAACCTGCAGCTGTAGACTCATAGTCAGGGTTGGAAGGGACCACAAGAGTCATCTAGTTCCAGCCCTCCTGCCATAGGCAGGGACACCCTACCCTAGATCAGGCTGGCCAGAGCCTCATCCAGCCTGGCCTTAAACACCTCCAGGGATGGGGCCTCAACCACCTCCCTGGGCAACCCACTCCAGGCTTTCACCACTCTCATGCTGACAACTTGCTCCTCATGTCCACTCTGAATCTCCCCTCCTCCAGCTTTGCTCCATTCCCCCTAGTCCAGTCACTACCTGACAGCCTAAAAAGTCCTTCCCCAGATTTTTTGTAGACACCCTTCAGATACTGGAAGGCCACAAGAAGGTCACCTTGGAGCCTCCTCTTCTCCAGACTGAACAGTCCCAACTCTTTCAGTCTGTCTTCATAGGAGAGGTGCTCCAGCCCTCTCATCATCCTTGTTGCCCTTCTCTGGACATGGTCCAGCATGTCCACATCCCTCTCGTAATAAGGGCTCCAGAACTGGATGCAGTACTCCAGGTGCGGTCTCACCACCTCCCCACACCTCTACCTCTAAGCTCTTCACAACATTTTGGGGTTTGAAAAAAAACACACAGATGTAAATGGCTAAACCAGACCAAGGGAGGGCTTCTGTTAGATATCCAGCAGCTTATTTAGAGGCTTGTGCAAATGTTAATAAGAACTGAAAGAATAATTTACAAGGAGGTGGAGTGTTTTACCATAACTGTGTGGTCTAACTGGGGGTTGCTTTAACCACATTTTGCTGTTTAATAGGCTTGCTTAATGCACAATTGCACAGAGCATAAAATGTGGATCTCATTGAAAGGCTGCAACAAGTCCATGACTTCATGTTTTTCTTTTTAAAGTTCTGAATAGATATCTTTCTCCACGTGCAGAAAGTCATAAGCATCCACTAAGAATTCAGACCAGAGGGACTAATATCTCCCTTCCCTTCCATGTGGCACCCAAAATACAACAACATTGCACTCTGAAGAAGAAAAATCTCTCTGAATGCAACTTCTTGTGTTTGTCTCTCATACTCTTGATGAATTTGACAGCAAGCTCTGGCTTCCTTAAGGAAAGCAGTAGCTGTGATAAGTGCAACCTTCACACACTGCTAGAGGTCAGTGAAATCAGTCTGAAGGCGTTTAAAATCAAACAAAAATGTCGCTATATAATTCACTAGGAACAACCTTTATGCCTTGAAAGGGGTGAAATTCATCTAAATTCATTTTTCTTGTAGAGCTTGTTTCAGCTAATTTTATTTTTGCAAATTCCATGTGAATTCTGTAAACAGAGTTGCAGGGCTGAAGTTCTGGATTTGGGAGATCAATTTTCTGTATTTGATCACTAGCAATTAGTCTTCCCTCCTTACTTTTTTATCTCCAGTCCTGTAGCATACTGCAGAGCCACTGGGTATACTACTCTCTTGCATGTTCCCCCTTTTCAAGTATAACTTACATGGAAAGAATTGTTTTTTCTATCTGCCTCTAGTCACAATCACACAGAATACTGAAAGCAGTATCTGCAGCAATTGACATATTTGTTTTAGGTTGGAAGGAACCCAGGGAGGTTGTGGATGCTTCCTCCCTGGAGGCGTTTAAAGCCAGGCTGGATGAGGCCTTGAGCAACCTGCTCTAGTGGGAGGTATCCCTGCCTATGGCAGGGGGTTGGAGCTGGATGATCCTTGAGGTCCCTTCCAACCTAAACCACTCTATGATTCTACGAACCATTACACTTGCTTCCCTGAAAAATTCACAACACAGTTTTATTCACTGGAGAGTTTTGACCCTTTCTATGATGAATTCTGATAATCTGTGGTCAGAGCCTAAATTCTGGGGAAAAAACCTGAACAGCTTGATCTAGAATTTCCAACTAAGTTAATATACGTCACTAGAGAAGCAATGCTAACTATGTCTGTTACAAATCACACGATCCAGTTGTGTTTCTCTACTGAATGTCACCCTAATCTAGGCACTCATACTCTGAATCACAGAATTAATCAGGTTGGAAAAGACCTTCAAGATCATCAAGTCCAATCTATCACCCAACAACATCTAATCCAATAAATCATGGCACCAAGTGCCACATCCATTCTCTTTTTAAGCACTTCCAGGGATGGTGACTCCATCATCTCCCTGGGCAACCCATTCCAATGGCCAAATACTCTTTCTGTGAAGCACTTCTTCCTAAACATGCCTGGTGCAGCCTGAGACTGTGTCCCCTCATTCTGTCACTGGTTTCCTGGCAGAAGAGACCACTCCCCCACACCTAGATACAACCTCTTTTCAGGTAGTTTTAGAGAGCAATAAGTTCTCCCCCAAACCTCCTCCTCTGTAGGCTAAACAACCCTGGCTCCCTCAGCTGCTCCTTGTAGAGCATGTGCTCTATAGCCCTCACCAGCCTTGTTGCCCTTAAAGTAAGGGCAACTCTGCGTTAAGATCAGCTCTTAACCTTCTCTTTGAGGAATCAAGCAAGTTCATTAAGCCTCTCACTTATAAAAACCTTGATTCTTGGACTCCTTTTCAGATTCTGAATGTGCCATTGAAACATTGGCAATAAAAGAACTGTATGCTTTGTCTTCACTTAATTACATCATTTTTGTTTTAACAAGAATTGTATTAATACTCTTTCATTGGAATTAAGTTGGGAAACACAGCCTAATCCTTGACTGACGTGCCCATTTATCCATCTTGTGTGCTAGCACAAATAAGTTCACCATCATATATCAAGCCCTGAGGAAAAGGACCTGGGGGTCTGGGTTGACAAAAAGCTCAACATGAGCTGGCAGTGTGCACATGCAGCCCAGACAGCAACTGTGTCCTGGACTGCATCAAGAGAAGTGTGGCCAGCAGGGCAAGGGAGGGCATTCTCCCCCTTTACTCTGCTCTCGTCAGACCCCACCTGGAGTACTGTGTGCAGTTCTGGAGCCCCCAGCACAAGAAGGACATGGAACTGCTGGAGCGGGTCCAGAGGAGAGCCACGAAGATGATCAGAGGGCTGGAGCAGCTCTGCTATGAGGACAGGCTGAGAGAGTTGGGGCTCTTCAGCCTGGAGAAGAGAAGGCTTCGAGGAGACCTTAGAGTGGCTTTCCAGTATCTGAAGGGAGCCTACAGGAAGGCTGGGGAGGGACTATTGACAAGGTCTGGTAATGTCAGGACGAGGGGGAATGGGTTTAAGCTGGAAGAGGGGAGATTTAGACTGGATGTTAGGAGGAAGTTCTTTACAGTGAGGGTGGTAAGACACTGGCACAGGTTGCCCAGGGAGGTTGTGGATGCTTCCTCCCTGGAGGTGTTTAAAGCCAGGCTGGATGAGGCCTTGAGCAACCTGCTCTAGTGGGAGGTGTCCCTGCCTATGGCAGGGGGTTGGAGCTGGATGATCCTTGAGGTCCCTTCCAACCTAAACCATTCTATGATTCTATATATCCTTCTCTGTGTCTGGATGTGTTCTGACCCAGCCTAGGAGAGGAAGCTGGCTTAAACAGCACCACATGAGAATCTTATGTTGAAGCAGACACTGCTTTAAGTAGATTTTTTTAACTTAGAAAGTTTAATTTCTGTGACTGCCAGACCAAGCAAAGCAGGCCAAGGATGAATCCCAGCCTTCTCAAAAGAGCTTTGTTTCTCCTAAACTAAGTCCAAAATCCATATTGAGATGGATAAACACAATGAAAAAACATTCTGTACAGTCCTATTGAAATAAAACCAGGGATTTGCTAATCTTTTTTTTTTCTTCTCTACCCTTTTGTCTTTGCAGCTCTCTGGCTCAAATCAAGAAATTATGATATTAAAAAAAAAAACAAACAGGTAAGTAACTCTAATCTCTTCCTACTCTTCTCTTCTCCCTCTATAAAGCAATATGATTAGGCCAAGAGATCAAATTAGAATTGAGAAAACACCTTTTAATTTGTTTTTTAGTTTGTCTTTTTTTTCCCCCCAGTTTGAGAACTATTTATTTCCTCTGCCCTTCCTTCCCTGTATCCATAGATATATTTCTTTCATGCTAGAAATAGTTTCTGGTTTAGTAAATCATAAATAGAAAGAGTGTTCTGTTAAAACTGCTGCTTTAGAAACTGATGCATAAAAGACCATTAAAGCTTAATAGCTGATTCCTGTGGAAAGACTGAACCCAAAGAAAGAAAGAATTGGTGAGCCATCACAGCAAAAAAAAACCCAAACAAACCCAAAAGAAACAAAACAGATGAAAATTAAGAGAATATTCTGAAGGTAGTCTTAGTTGCTTATAAGGCTTATTCTCAAGGGAGGATATAAATACATAAAATGATTGTGCTTGCAATGTGAACACCAACAATGGATTTAACCTCTATGGCAGAAAATTGTCAATTCCTGCTCCAGACAAGTCTGGATATTTTTCTATGTGAAATAAAGAAACAGAAAGCTGCTGTAAGTGCTTTGGGATTGTGCTAGTTTGAAGCTAGCTAGAATGTTTTGGTGAGAAGGATTAGATCACAGGCTGTGAAAGAGAAACAGTGCTGATGTCTACTTCACTCACAGGCTTGCTGAGAGATATGAGAACAAGAATCCAAACAGAGATAAGGCATTTCTTCTGCTTGAGAGCTCTGAGCTGCATTTCTCTCTCTAGCCTCTCTGCCATCTCTCTGATTAATCCACTTTGCTTCCTAACCCCCTGGCCAAACGTCCAATCTTCCTTGGGACTTGGGTACGGTTGAGAGGGGTGGGAGAAGGTGGAAGGGCAGTTGGGAGCCCCTCCTGGGGACTCAGGTTTCTGGGAGGGCTGTTGTGTTTCTGTATTACCTTTTACCTTGTATATTTCTGTCTATAACTGTATATACTGTAAATATCTGCTTGTATGTTGAGCTAAGCTGTAAATATACGCTTCATTCAATTTCCAGAGCTGGCTGAGTCTAGTCTGGGTGATTTCCAAAGTGTTGGGGGGCAGGTAACACCCAAACCATCACAGGAATAAAAAAAGAATTCCTTCCCCAAGCACATGAGAAATGAAGAAAAAAGAAACTGAGTTTTTATATAAGTACTAAATTGAAAACGCTTTAAGCAATCAGTAGCTTCTCTTATAATCCATCCAGATTACTCTTCTACCATAACACAAGACTTTGTATCTGTGAGATGAGCTTTTAGGACCATGACAGACCAAACTTGAAGGAAAAGAGCATAGTTAAACTAATAATCAACGAATACAAACAATTTCCCTTCTCTTTTTGGCTTTTCTGTCTCACAACTATATATTGAGCCCAAGATTTATATTATTCACTTGTAACATGGGGATTAAAATATTTGCAGTCTCACAAAACAGCTGAGAGGCCTAAACAACACATTTTCAACTCTTAAACATTACCTGATGGAAGATGCTACTTAACTGCTACTTGAGACAGTTGGTATTGTCAGAGAATCAACCAGGTTGGAAGAGACCTCCAAGAGCATCCAGTCCAACCTAGCACCCAGCCCTAGCCAGTCAACTAGACCATGGCACTAAGTGCCTCAGCCAGGCTTTTCTTGAACACCTCCAGAGATCACGACTCCACCACCTCCCTGGGCAGCCCATTCCAATGCCAATCACTCTCTCTGCCAACAACTTCCTCCTAACATCCAGCCTATACTTCCCCCGGCACAACTTGAGACTGTGTCCCCTTGTTCTGTTGCTGGTTGTCAGGGAGAAGAGACCAACCCCCACCTGGCTACAACAGAACACTCGTCTGTGTTCAGCCAACCCAAAAGCACTACCAAAAACATAACCTTGCCTCCAGATATAGCAAAAAAAATTAAAAACATACTACAGTTTAAGACTTGCTAAAAATCAAACCAACAACATACTTTGAGAGCAAAGTTATTCCACCTGACAGTAAAATAATAGGAACATAACATGAAAAATTACATTTCATCAGAACCCTGCCAAAACCCTCAAGTCTAGGGGTTTGTAGTCAGAAAAGCAGCTTAAATTTTGCTTAGGAGAAGACTTACAGTTAGAAACTAGAAAAACCTTCAGAAGCACTGTAGTGCAACATGTGCCTCTTTGCCTTAAACTACAATTCTACAACTGCAAGCTTTGAGAGAAGACATTTTCCTTACAGTCTATTTGCAAAACATCCTTCATTGGTCTAATGCCTAAAATATTTAAGTCTCTCTCCCTTCAATTAACTTCCTTGTGTCATGAACATATTACTAAACTGAGAAGAAAGCCATTCAATAAAGATAAAACTTTCTTAGTTTTCCCCTCTGCGGATCAGTAAAAGAAATAAATACTGGTAAGGTGTCGGAGAAACTAAGCTTTCTATCACAGTGTCACAGTATCACCAAGGTTGGAAGAGACCTCATAGATCATCAAGTCCAACCCGTTACCACAGAGCTCAAGGCTAGACCATGGCACCAAGTGCCACGTCCAATCCTGCCTTCATCAGCTCCAGGGACGGCGACTCCACCACCTCCCTGGGCAGCCCATTCCAGTAGCCAAAGACTCTCAGTGAAGAACTTTCTCCTCACTTCAAGCCTAAATTTCCCCTGGCATAGCTTGAGGCTGTGTCCTCTTGTTCTGGTGCTGGCTGCCTGAGAGAAGAGAGCAACCTCCTCCTGGCTACAACCACCCCTCAGGTAGTTGTAGACAGCAATAAGGTCTCCCCTGAGCCTCCTCTTCTCCAGGCTAAACAATCCCAGCTCCCTCAGCCTCTCCTCGTAGGGCTGTGCTCGAGGCCTCTCACCAGCCTCGTTGCCCTTCTCTGGACACGCTCAAGCATCTCAATGTCCCTTCTAAACTGGGGGGCCCAGAACTGAACACAGTACTCAAGGTGTGGTCTAACCAGTGCAGAGTACAGGGGCAGAATGACCTCCCTGCTCCTGCTGGCCACACCATTCCTGATGCAGGCCAGGATGCCATTGGCTCTCTTGGCCACCTGGGCACACTGCTGGCTCATGTTCAGGCGGGTATCAATCAGCACCCCCAGATCCCTCTCTGTCTGGCTGCTCTCCAGCCACTCCGACCCCAGCCTGTATCTCTGCATGGGGTTGTTGTGGCCAAAGTGCAGCCCCTGGCACTTGGAGCCATTGAATGCCATCCCATTGGACTCTGCCCATCTGTCCAGGCAGTCAAGGTCCCGCTGCAGAGCCCTTCTGCCCTCCAACCCAGCCACATCTGCCCCCAGCTTGGTGTCATCTGCAAACTTGCTGATGACTGACTCCATGCCCTCATCCAGATCATCTATGAAGATGTTAAAGAGGATGGGGCCCAGCACTGATCCCTGAGGGACACCACTAGTGACCGGCCACCAGCTGGATGTGGCACCATTCACCACCACTCTCTGGGCTCGGCCCTCCAGCCAGTTCCTCACCCAGCACAGAGTGCTGCCATCCAAGCCGTGGGCTAACAGCTTAGCCAGCAGTTTGCTGTAGGGTCTGTAAAAACAGATGAAACACAGAGACAAGTAACATATTTTCTGGATAACTCAGCAAATGGTAGGGTTTGTATATGGAAAATGTATTTCTTGGAAAAAAAAATTAGGCTGATGACCTAATTAGTTATATGCACAATAACAGACATATTGCAGCGATTCAAGATCCAGTTTTCAAGTGTGTAGATGCTGAGCTCCCGCACAGCAGGAAGCAAAGACTTCCACACCTGATGGCTTTGGTTCCTCACCAGTGCATGTCACAGAATCACACAATGTTTGAGGTTGGAAAGGATCTCCAGAGATTGAGTCCATTCCTCCTGCCAAAAGCAGGGTCACCCACGGCAGTCTGCACAGGAATGCATCCAGGTGGGTTGTGAAAGCCTCCAGAGAAGGAGACTCCACAACCTCTCTGGGCAGCCTGCTCCAGTGCTCTATCGCTCTTCTTGGGAAGAAGCTTCTCCTCACATTGAAGTGAAACCTTCTATGTTTAAGTTTGGACTCATTGTTCCTTATCTTCTCACTGCGCAGACCAAAAAGAGATTGGCCCCATCCACTTGACTGACTCTCATCCCTCAGATCTTTATAAACATTGATCAGACCCCCTCATATCTGTGTATTTTCTCCTTCAAGATGCTGATCTGAAGTGAGAGGAGGAAGATCATCCATCCAGTTCTTCTTAGAGAGAAGAAAATACAAAGCAACAGATAACTTTGTACAATAATTAATGTTTGGAAAGATTCTCTCTGAAAGCCAATCTGGATTATTTTAAGCTTGCCCTTTTTTCCCCCACTCCTTCCTGAGAATAATACAAATTAAAGACTAGAAACCAGGCAGAAGTGTACTTGTTTAGGCTCACTGATTTAACAAGCAGCTGGCCTTCGAAGAGATTCCTGACAGGAACTAAGGAACTTCATCTTTACATTAAAATACCACAAATTGTAAAAGCTGTCAAAGACTATATCTGACAACTCCCCGCTTTTGGCAGCACTTTTTTTTCTTTCCACCAATCTCTAACTCCATGTATTTTACCAGGTGTTTTCTTCAAGCTCAATCCTTTTTGAAAGCTTCAGGTCAAGTGTTTTGTGGGACAAATATACATCCATAAGCATTTTTCAGGGCCTACAAAGTCTAAGAATATTTTATCCAAAACCTGCTACCACAGTTGAAAGATGTCACTGCTGGTGCTGCATCAAAACCAGAGCAAGACAAGGAGGAATTCTTGGGTTAGTATTAAAGAAAAAAAAATGTAAGGACAGGATAAAAAGGGACTCCAGGAAACTGATCAGAGGAAGACATAGAATGTAAAAGGGCTTTGTAGGTAANACCAACCCCCACCTGGCTACAACCTCCCTTCAGGTAGTTGTAGACAGCAATGAAGTCTGCCCTGAGCCTCCTCTTCTCCAGGCTAAACAACCCCAGCTCCCTCAGCCTCTCCTCATAGGGTTTGTGAGAGGAAAGAGAGGAGAAATCAAAGACTAGCTACAGAGCAGAGGTCTGTGTTTGCCTTATTTGTGTTTGCTGTGTAATTCCTGAATCTCTGCTTTCCTCATCTCTAACTATCTGGGAGGAAAAAAAACCCCACAATTATTTTTCTCTTTTATTTCCTTTCTAAAAGGTAATAGGCTGATTCCTCATGTACTTTGGATGATTCTGCTATGCCTTGGAAACCACAAGCTATTTTATCCATAACAAAAAGTGAAATAGAAATGTTTTGAAGTGTTCAACACAGGAATAGAAGGCAAACATGAAGCACCTTTTCTGTCTTCATGACTATAAGTAAAAGTATAAAATATCTATAAGAACAAAAAAAAAGTTGCCATTTCATCCTTAAACCAACTAACCAAAAACTCCATAACCCAACAAAACCAAACACACTCCACATCCTCAACAAAGGAAAAAAAAAACCAAACTAAATACCAGCTACCCCACGAAATATCTCTTCTTCTTACATCAGTTGCTTAGATTTCCTTTCTATGCTGTTAGCTGCTGTAAAGTATAGCTCTCACAAAACTTCACCTGCTCACTGCAGCAGAGTGTTTCAAAGGGAAAGCAGCTGAGCAGGTCACTTCCCTCCAAGCACTTCATGAAAGCGGAAATCATAGGACATGGACAAGCTGCTTAGATACAGAGGACCATAGATAAGAAATTGGCATCATCCAGCTGGCTGCATCTGCAGTTTGATCTGCCTGTGCACAATCCTGGGCTCCAGAGCATACTTTGGCACTGCAGCAGGGTGTTAAGTGGATGAATTCAGACCCTGCTAAGGAAAGAGAAAGCTCCTGACCTGTGGTGCCAAGTGCAGGAGAGGCAGTTGGCGCAAAGCAGCGAGTGAAGCTGGCAATATGAGCACCTCGTGCTGTTATCTACAGACCTGCTCTTCTGCCTTGGCTGATTACTGGGCACTTCAAATGAGAACTAGCTAGGTAGCAAATAAAAATGAGGGTCATAATTGAAAATGCAGAAGAGGAAAGAGCAAATTAGTCTCTCTCAGTAGTTGTCTTGGGAGAAGGCCAGGGGTAGTTAGTCCAGGCAAGGCTAATGATGGAGAAGAGCCAGATTTCTAAGTTACTAGTCAGCTCCTATTTCCCCTTCCTGTATGCTGCTCCAGCTGGCTCACCTTCACTGGCAGATGTAAAATACTTCTGGTTCACTTCAAAAGGGAAGTGAGGTAACTAATACAAAGAATCAGCATAAACCTACTTGAAAAGAAATGGAGAAGCAATAGCTAGGTCACATTAACCCCTGTGTCCTCCAAATTATGAACCAGCATTTAGAAACCAATTACAGGCTAGTTAGGTGGAAAATAATTCGCTAATGTTAAAGCTACAAGAGATGCTGTAATCTTTGATTACCCCTGAGGCCATAGCAAACTCAGAATTCCTGATTATTTTGTACCATGACAGAACCTGAGAAGTTGCTGATACTGCTCTTGTGGAGACTGATGGGTGCCTGGCTGTACCACTTCAACTAAATTTGAATCAGGTAGCACTGTTGTCTCTTTGGGACAAGGGAGAAAGCATTGGAGTTTTGAGATTGTTTTTTTTCTCTAGGGAGTATACAGGTATATAGGTGTTTACACCTATATAGGTGTAAACACCTGTATAAGAGTATATAGGTGTTTACATTAAAAGCACAATGAGGACCACAGTAATCAGCTTTGATTTCCTCTGACTTTATGCACTTGACTTTAAAGTGTTACAGATCTTTAAATGCAAGTTGTTACACGTTAAGGAATCACTAGAGTCACTAGAGTCATTTTAGCATGCTAAACCATATCTCAGCTTAAACAATGCCTTTTCATACAATTTCTGTTTCAAACTGGAGGTATCACCTTGGGAAGTTCCTATAATGCTGCCTCCCATTCTGCTATGAACAGGAACTTTCCAGCCAAGTAATACCAGCCAAGAATTTAATTCAAGCTACGCATTTCAGACAGAGGGTATGAGCAACTGAGCAAGAGCTTCTATAAGTTGATGGCAGGACAAATATGATATGATGCTGCAGTAAATCTGAGATAGGATTTGTCCTTCTGTGCAGCACAGTCATGATCATTCCTGTCTTGTTCTGGCAAAACTACTTGCTGATGCTGTGGAAAGACCAAGAAAGAACAGAGGACCTATTCTGCAATACCTCTTTGCTTGGAATCCTTCATTCTGCCCTTAGGAGATCCCTTTCTGGCTGATCTGTTGAAAAAAAAAGGTATCCTTACTGAGGAACAAAGGCAAGTATCCAAGCTGTTAGTGCAATCACTCCTCAATTAATTTTCCCTATATAAAAAGCAAGTTCTAAGGAAGAAAGACAAATTTAACTGGGGCACAAATCGAGTGCTGTTCATACTTTCACAGCACTTCTAGAACTGCTTTCAGGAGAAACAGAAGGCAGGCATTTGAAACTAACTCACACAATTCTGTCAAGAAAATAAGATATACCTGAGGTAGGCATTTCTTTTTGAAAACATAAGGGTGTGCTCAGTGCTTCATTTGAATGTACCCCACGAGGAGAGAAGCAAGCGATTAGAACACTCTCACAAACGAAATGGGAACACTGATGTTTCATCTAGAGCATCACAGATGTTTTCAGAACTGAAAATGCCAGAGTTAACTATATAAGAAAAGATTTACCCTAGATTTTAAATATATTACCATAAATAAGAGAAGTCATTTTTGGAAACACTGTAGAGGGTGTTCCTTTAAACATGCTTGTAGTTAATATTTTTTCACCTTGTTTTTCAGGCTCTGGTAGTTACTGTGTCAAGCTCCTATGCCAAAATGCTTTTATATTTTTTTTTTCAGGCCACTGAATTTAATTTAGAAACCACCTCCTGGCAAGGTTGAAAAAAGTGTTTCTACATCTGACTGTCATTGAAAATGAACAGGTGCATCCAAAGTGGTTTTCTCTTGAGATCACATTTCTTTTCGCTACCTCCAGTGAACACATGCAAGCATGAAGAGCAGCCCTGGCACATGCTGCAGGGTCCCCTTAGTCCTACTGAAAAGAAAGGGATTGAGTGCTGCACATTTGAGGTTTCACTGTCTGCAGTCCTTGACAGTTCCTCTTGTGAGTGAAGTGCAAAGATTTCCTGAATGATCCATAAGGCAAATTATGGTTTGGGTATTTTTTTTCTGGGGGGAAGAAAGGAGAAAAAGTTCTTCCAATATTTTGTTCCTGATCAAGATGTAAAATAAAGGCACGTTGGGTGACACGTACGAGTCAACTGGATCTAGCTTCTGTTCACTCAAACTTAGCTTCTGGAAAAAAGGCTTTTTGTAAACTTTTACATACTTCCCCCACCACTTTACAGTGAAAACCAAAAAAGACCCCAATCAGAACCCCACAACAACACCCAACACATTATATACACACAGACATAGAACTTTACATTTGCAAAGGTTATGCTAAGTTAGAAATAAAGGAAGTCTAGTAATGTCAGGACGAGGGGTAATGGTTTCAAACTGGAAGAGGGGAGATTTAGATTGGATGTTAGGAGGAAGTTCTTTACAGTGAGGGTGGTGAGACACTGGAACAGGTTGCCCAGGGAGGTTGTGGATGCTTCCTCCCTGGAGGCATTTAAAGCCAGGCTGGATGAGGCCTTGAGCAGCCTGCTCTAGTGGGAGGTGTCCCTGCCTATGGCAGGGGGTTGGAGCTGGATGATCCTTGAGGTCCCTTCCAACCTAAACCATTCTATGATTCTATGAAGTGGCAATGTGGGAGCTGGGTCTTTTCTCCCTAGTAAAAAATGATAGCACAAGAGGAAACATCCTCAAGTTGCATCAAGGGAGGTTTAGGTTGAATATTAGAAGCAGCAGCCCAGAGAGGTGGTCGAGTCACCGCACCTGGATGTGTTTAAAAGTAATTTGGATGTTGTGTTGGGGATATGGTTTAGGGTGCACCTTGCAGAATAAGGTTATTGGTTGGACTTGGTGATCTGAGGGTCTTTTCCAACCTAAATGTTTCTGTGATTCTGTGAAGTGCACTGACAGCTGGTGTTCACTTTGCCTGTCAGGAGATAATCATGAATGATTTAGTTTTCCAATGAGCTTTAATGACCACTATAAAAGACTATTAAGGAAAATCAATACCTAGAAGATAAATGGCAAAAATCTGTGAATTAGAAATAGAGTAGTACTGAACACTGTTTTTCAAACAGCAGAGCCTAAATGTGGTGTCTGTGGCGCACGGCTGCATAATTTCATATCACTATCAGAAGTTCCAAGTAAGGAAGCAGACTGACCCTATAACTGGTGCTGATTACCCCAGTACTCTTTTTTTAATAAAACCTGCAGAAATTTGGAGAGAAATGACAAGTGTGAAGGATAAACCAGCCGGGAATTAAATAACATTAGGAATGTAAACCAGATAAATGTAAGCTAGCATACATAGGCAAACCCAGTGTAAACACACACATTAATCTGTTTCTAGAAGCTACCACAACTCAGAAATTCAATAATACTGTCAGGAAACAAATAATGTTGGCTGGCTCTAAAACTACTGCATCCTGGCCTGTATCAGGAACAGTGTGGCCAGTAGGAGAAGGGAGGTTATTATTCCCCTGTACTCAACACTGGTCAGGACACACCTTGAGTACTGTGTCCGGCTCTGGGCTCCTCAATTCAAGAGAGATGCTGAGGTGCTGGAACGTGTCCAGAGAAGGGCAACAAGGCTGGTGAGGGGCCTGGAACACAAATCCTGTGAGGAGAGACTGAGGGAGCTGGGGTTGTTTAGCCTGGAGAAGAGGAGGCTCAGGGCAGACCTCATTGCTGCCTACAACTACCTGAGGGGTGGTTGTAGCCAGGTGGGGGTTGGTCTCTTCTCCCAGACGACCAGCAACAGGACAAGGGGACACAGTCTCAAGTTGTGCCGAGGGAAGTACAGGCTGGATGTTAGGAGGAAGTTCTTGCCAGAGAGAGTGATTGGCATTGGAATGGGCTGCCCAGGGAGGTGGTGGAGTCACCGTCCCTGGGGGTGTTCAGGAAAAGCCTGGATGAGGCACTTAGTGCCATGGTCTAGTTGACTGGATAGGGCTGGGTGCTAGGTTGGACAGGATGATCTTGGAGGTCTCTTCCAACCTGGTTGATTCTATTCTATTCTATCCCCAAGGAAAAGGCTCACCTTTAAAACCAGTGCAACTGAAAAGCAGAAAAATCAGTAACAAATAGAGTTCTCAAATGTATCAGAGAGAGGATGGAAAATTAATATGAATTATTTCACATTTAGAAGATGAGACTGACACTTTGGTTTTTTTTCCTTAAAATTGCATTGAGTTTTGCTCTTGCACTTTACACATGCCTGGATTTTTAAAAATCTTTTTTTTTGCACCCATGCACTTTAATGTACACTCCCAATCTATACACCCACCGCAATCTATAGAATCATAGAATCCCAGAATGGTTTAGGTTGGAAGGGACCTCAAGGATCATCCAGCTCCAACCCCCGGCCATAGGCAGGGACACCTCCCACTAGAGCAGGCTGCTCAAGGCCTCATCCAGCCTGGCCTTAAACGCCTCCAGGGAGGAAGCATCCACAACCTCCCTGGGCAACCTGTGCCAGTGTCTCACTGTCTCACCACCCTCACTGTAAAGAACTTCCCCCTAACATCCAGTCTAAATCTCCCCTCTTCCAGCTTAAACCCATTCCCCCTCGTCCTAACATTACCAGACCTTGTCAATAGTCCCTCCCCAGCCTTCCTGTAGGCTCCCTTCAGATACTGCAAAGCCACTCTAAGGTCTCCTTGAAGCCTTCTCTTCTGCAGGCTGAAGAGCCCCAACTCCCTCAGCCNACACTGCTCTTGATGCAGCCCAGCACTCGGTTGGCTGTCTGGGCTGCATGTGCACACTGCCGGCTCATGTTGAGCTTCTCGTCGACCCAGACCCCCAGGTCCTTTTCCTCAGGGCTGCTCTCAGCCATTCACCACCCAGCCTGTATCTGTGCCTGGGATTGGACCGACCCAGGTGCAGGACTTTACACTTGGCCTTGTTAAATGCCATGAGTTTGGCCTGGGCCCACCTCTCCAGCCTGTCGGGGTCCCTCTGGATGGCATCCCTGCCCTATACAGGGCAGCCCTATGTACCACCCCGTACCAGTTTCATAAACACATAATAATCACATACACATTTTGCAGTGAATTGCGTGCATGATTTGCTGCTTATGCTGTAGCACAAGGACTGTCAGCAAGATATATTTGAAAGTCATGAATTAAAAAAAACGACTCTCTGGCTGTTCTAACTTCAAACAGAAGCGAATTTGTGAAAAGAAACACTTGGCACCGCTTCAGATGATCACTCTCTGGTGGTAGTGACACTGCTTCCTTTTCTATCTCCCCTGCAACTCCAGTGACGCTGGAGTTCAGGCAAGGGTCATGTAAGAAGCAAATCATCCTCACTTGGCAGAAATGACCCAGAGCAGTTTCCTTCCTATTGCTTTTAGCTTACTACTTCCCTACTCATTCCATGCTAAATAACCTCCACACAGGGAAATGTGAGTGGCAAAATATGGGGTTTGGTGTATTCAACACATTTAAGATAATTAAAGAAATGATCTCATGTAATACCAAAAAGGCATTTTCATAACATTCAGAATCACTTTACAAGCTGTTAAAGAAGCAAGAACTACAGGAGCATGTATTTTTGCTCTTACTGCCCTCATAAACAAGGGGGAACTTCTTTACTGTAAGGGTCACAGAGCACTGGAACAGGCTCCCCAGGGAGGTCGTGGAGCCTCCTTCTCTGGAGACTTTCAAGGCCTGTCTGGATGTGTTCCTCTGTGATCTGTGTTAGACAGTATTGTCCTGCTCCGGCAGGGGAGTTGGACTCGATGATCTCTTTGGCTCCCTTCCAACCCCTAACATCCTATGATCCTATGAACTACAGAAGCATTGAGCATTATTGTGACAATACTTTTTTTCTTTGCAAAAAAAAAAAATCCCAGATGCTTTAATGCAAATTAAAATTAGCAGCCTCACAGTTTTCCTGTTGCATGGCTGTGCAAATTTAGACTTTATTGGTTTCATACAGAATTAACAAAATCCTCAAGTTGCTTCACTGGCTGTAGTAGACTTAGCCTGACTCAGTGGAGGATCTAGGTCTGACCTGTCATACCTGGTTTTCCATCAGCTTTTGCTGTTTCCTCTTCCATAGCACATGGAACTGCACTTGACCAGGCAAATATTCAAAAATCATTCTATCACTCACCAACTCTCTATCATATTTGTTTCTTTCCTGCAGTGTGTGAGCACCACCCTGGCAGACCAAGTTAAAAAACTATCAACCCCATCCCCACTGAGAAGATTGGGTACCACTCCAAGCCTTCCAGACAAGGGAATGGCAACCATCACAGCACAGACAAAAAAGGCTCTCTAGAACCGTGTTAGTGATGCAGTGTTTTAAGGAAGTCTCAGTACTGGATATGTAAAGCACACCCTGGATTGGAAACCATACACTGCAGCTAAAGAAGGAAGCATTTTTACTTACTGTGTTAAAATTTGGGAAGAATCCAACAGCAGAGCTGCTGTCCACAGGGAAGGACATAAAGGGTTTGATATCCAGGGAAGGCTGCATCATCAAGGTAGGTGTGCGCACAAGGGTGGGAAGTGTAGTAGTGCCTGCCAAGAGCAAACAAAACCAGAAATTCATAGTATTCTCCTTTCCACATCACACACAGTATAGCTGACATGACTGCCAAGAAAAAATAATACAGGCAGGTAATAAAGTGGCTCTGTAGGAATTGATATCATTAAAAGAAACCAAATTTCCACATGCTATGGTTGAAGGAGAGCACTTCCCCATGGTCATGAATACTCAGATGCTGAAGAGGAGACATATGGTATGTAAATCACATTGGCAGGTAGAATAAATCCTTTCTAAAGCTGAAAAAATTCTTCTGTTCCAAAAGGGCCAAGATGGGCACCCATTGAAGTCAGATGTTTTGCAATTCATGGTTGCCTATTAGATCAGCTAGCACAGACAACACACACAGGCTAAAATCCTGAGGTTTCTTTCCAAATAGTGAGCTGCATGTTATTGTTCCCTCTTCTGACCTGACAGTACTTATCAGCTGCCTCAAAAACACCCTGTCACCTAACATCAAAAAAAATGCCTCCTGGTTTACAGAACAAGGCATACATTAGAAAACAGCCAACAATTAAATCATCAGCTAGCACATAAACAAACACAACTCTACATTCAATGCAAACTAGCATTTTCTTAATTGGAGTTCCAGAAATCTACATGTGAAAATTCTTTCTGTATACACTTGAGAATCACTCTCCAGCAAGACCCCAAAGGAATGGGAGGACACAAATGTCCAAATATTTACTTTTAACTAGCTATCTACCCTATTCACACAGTAGTATGCCTAGGAGACAGCTTTCAGCTATGCCTGTGAGAATATTGTTTTTCATGAAATCATATAAAATTGGTTTCAAATAAAATTTCCCTCCTTGAAGTAAGAAATGCAAAAAAAAAAAAATAGCAATAAAATAATTTAAAAATCTCTGTTTCTCTTTCCTGGGTTTAATAAATAATTCAACACTGACTGGAGCAAGCACTGGAACACAAATGTCCCACAACTCTGAAGGAGACTGAGTCACTCCACCTCTCCTAGCAATAGAACAAGGGGACACAGTCTCAAGTTGTGCAGGGGGAGGTGCAGGCTGGATGTTAGGAGGAAGTTCTTCCCAGAGAGAGTGATTTGCATTGGAATGGGCTGCCCAGGGAGGTGGTGGAGTCGCTGTCCCTGGGGGTGTTCAAGAGAAGACTGGATGAAGCACTTAGTGCCATGGTCTAGTTGACTGGCTAGGGCTGGGTGATAGGTTGGCCTGGATGATCTTGGAGGTCTCTTCCAACCTGGTTGATTCTATGATTCTATCTCTGCCAGAATTTTCCCATAATTATCTCCTTCTCCCAGTCACTGGTGGCCAGAACATCAGGTTGGGGAGCAAAAGAATCCTCTTAGGAATTTCTCTAGTCTCAAGCACAGCTGACACAGTGCCTCAGCTTTTTCACACAGAAGTCATCTGAGCTTTTTAAACCAGTCAAGAATAGGAGGTAGAAAAAGAAAAAAAAAAGTAAAGCAGTAATTTTCCCCTTTCTTCTCCCATTAAATCAAATTCATAGAATCATAGAATCAACCAGGTTGGAAGAGACCTCCAAGATCATCCAGTCCAACCTAGCACCCAGCCATAGCCAATCAACTAGACCACGGCACTAAGTGCCCCATCCAGGCTTTTCTTGAACACCCCCAGGGACGGTGACTCCACCACCTCCCTGGGCAGCCCATTCCAATGCCAATCACTCTCTCTGGGAAGAACTTCCTCCTAACATCCAGCCTATACTTCCCCTGGCATAACTTGAGACTGTGTCCCCTTCTTCTATTGCTGGTTGCCTGGGAGAAGAGACCAACCCCCACCTGGCTACAGCCTTCCTTCAGGTAGTTGTAGACAGCAATGAGGTCACCCCTGAGCCTCCTCTTCTCCAGGCTAAACAATCCCAAATTATTTGCATGTACTTGCAAGATGCCAGGCAATTCATATGGGCTGCCAGAGTACCAGTCTTCCATCAAAGGATCTCCCTTTCTCATTGCTAAGGTTAGTCAAAATTAAAAACAGAGTAGAATTTTTCTCCCTTTTCATCTAATCATCCTGCCTCAAATTGAGAGCCCATCTTAGAATATCCAAGAGGAAAGCTGAACTCTGCAGCCAGATGACACAGCAGAGATTTTTTTTAGATGACTGAACACTTATAACTAGCCCTGAGTTCATATTTTGTAGATTCTGGAGAGACAGTTATCTTGATCATAGCTGCAGAACAGCAAACATTATATTAGGGTCTAGCAGAAGGATAGCAGGCTATAATCTATTCTCCATTCCTTCTATAGGAAAAGCATGATGACTGCACAAAAATAGGTTATTGACAAATAGAGAAAGAACTGTTTGGACATCATCTCAGCTGAGCTGCACAACTTGAAAGGAAAAATATGCTTTTGTAAAAATAAGGTTTATTTCTCATAGGCCCATGAAACTCAGGGACAGTTGTGCTTAATTAACTGTAAGTAAGCTTATGCAAATGGAGTTACAAATGTCAAAAAGCTAAAGGCTAGCCTGTCTCTAGATTCTTCCTCATATCCACAACAACAAAAATAACAATTGGAAAGCAGTGTATCAGAGGATTCATCCAAAGAAAAGATTTTAATCTGCAAATACGATGATTATTTCTATTGGCTAGTTCTAAAAGTGTAGACATACATAATTTGGATGAGCAAGTTGTACTTAAACAGCATAGAATCATAGAATCAACCAGGCTGGAAGAGACTGCCAAGATCATCCAATCCTAGCTCCCAGCCCTATCCAGTATTTTAACTCAGTGCATTTAAAACAATCCCTAAGAATCATCCCAGTTTGAAGGAGGAAAGCAGAAGTCAGAAGTGAGATAGAATAACCTGATCCTACCGTACAGACGTGCAGGAACAGGGAGAAAACAAGCACATGTCCAGGGGGCTAACAGTTAAATTGCTTTCTGACTAGATAAAATTCCAGGACACAGCAAACAGAATCGAATCGAATCAACCAGGTTGGAAGAGATCTCCAAGATCACTCAGTCCAACCTATCACCCAGCCCTAGACAATCAACTAGACCATGGCACTAAGTGCCTCAGCCAGGCTTTGCTTCAACACCTCCAGGGATGGCGACTCCACCACTTCCCTGGGCAGCCCATTCCAATGACAAATCACTCTCTCTGTGAAGAAGTTCCTCCTAGCTATGTTATATTCAATTACTTAAAGCCAATAGGGTGGACTCATCAATTTAACTCTTACAAGTTTTTTCTTTGAAGTCTTTAAGCAATTAAAGATCCATGAAGGTAAAAAGGACTTGTCCTCTCCACATAATTCAGTGAAATCTACGGTTGCATATTTTAGTTAAATTATACAGAACATTTGTAACACAATAGAGTTAAACTGTGACTGACATTTACAAACAGACTTAAGTTAGGTTTCTGTCTTTAACAAGGTATAGAAAGTATTCTGCATAGAAGATTTAAAAATTAAAAAGCCCAACATCCTCCTACAAACAATGCAACCTTCTTTGTGCTCCTTGGCTAAGTACAGATCATTTTATGAAACAAAAGCATTTGAAATCTGCCACCAGTTTTGCAGTCCATGGTGTTTTGGCTGCCAGAGTAATATATTACCAGTGGACTAGGATATATTTGGAGTTTTTCAGTTGTTCAGTTCCTTTTGCCAGTTTATTACTTCTACTATTGCCAATCAAATACCAGCAACCCCATTTGACTGAAGCTTAATTTTTAGATCCACCTTTGAAAGTCTCTGGAAGAATGATCAGATAAAGATAACTGAAACTACAAGAAGAAGCATTTCAGGACAAAATCATCAAATCAAACAGAACAGAACATGATTTTACACTGGCATCGCTTCAAAAGGTCAAACAGATTCTCATCACCACTCCACTGAATCTGTATGCAGAATTGAGCTGAGTAGGAATATTGGCACAAGAAAGATGTAGCTGACAAGCTTCATTATCTTCATAAATTTAACAGATGCTTACCATTTAATTAGCATTTTAATGACAATTTACCATGTCAAACATAGATTGTTTAAAACTACTTGCAAATCTTTTGCATAAATATGACTGATTTTTCTTGTAAATTCATTTGCTCATTTCAGCTTCATAATTCATAGAATCATAGAATGGTTTAGGTTAGAAGGGACCTCAAGGATCATCCAGCTCCAACCCCCTGCCATAGGCAGGGACACCTTCCACTAGAGCAGGTTGCTCAAGGCCTCATCCAGCCTGGCTTTAAACACCTTCAGGGAGGAAGCATCCACAACCTCCCTGGGCAATCCGTTCCAGTGTCTCACCACCCTCACTGTAAAGAACTTCCCCCTAACATCCAGTCTAAATCTCCCCTCTTCCAGTTTAAACCCATTCCCCCTCGTCCTGACATTACCAGACCTTGTCAATAGTCCCTCCCCAGCCTTCCTGTAGGCTCCCTTCAGATACTGGAAAGCCACTCTAAGGTCTCCTCGAAGCCTTCTCTTCTGCAGGCTGAAGAGCCCCAACTCTCTCAGCCTGTCCTCAGAGCAGAGCTGCTGCAGCCCTCTGAGTATCTTCGTGGCTCTCCTCTGGACTCACTCCAGCAGTTCCATGTAATTTTTAAACAACACTTCACCTTCATAACTTTTTTGACTCCTACAGCAAGAGTTACCTATGTACTGAAGATGCAAGCTGCAGACAGACTTTGCCAAAGGCACTGAACCTCACTGGCCCCTTCTACCTTTGTCTAGAGAGACTGGATGAGGCATTTAGTGCCATGGTCTAGATGACTGGATAGAGTTGGGTGATGGGTTGGACTGGATGATCTTGGAGGTCTCTTCCAACCTAGTTGATTCTATGATTCTAAAAGGAGGAAAATAGGTTTTAATTTGAGTAGATGGTCATAATGTGTAATTTTAAGCAAAAAAAAAAATCTTCTTATATATATTGCTCTGAAAACCAAGTCTCTGTGTAACAGGACCTGTTTCTCTTTAGCCATGTACATTTGGCTTCATACAGACCCCAATGAACTGGAACAGTGATGGTTTTGAAAAGTTATGAAAGGTTGTCATCTCTACCCAAATTTGATCACTAGCTAACAACAAAAAAAAAGGCATAGATTGAGCAGTGAAAATGTTATTTTAGGGGAGCAATTAGAAGGTCTTGTATTGGTCACCCCTTCAGTGAGTCCTGAGGCCAGTAAGATGCTTTCCCTAGACATCAGAAAGGGGCAGCAACAGGAGGACTCAAGTAGGCTCTTCCAACAACTCCACACTGCTCTTTTGTGGCTGCACAGAAACTGTAGAAACTACAGAACACAGAAACTAGCAACATATCAACTTTGGCAGAGGCAATCACAGTAAACTTTGGCCAAGGTTAACATTTACTACTTGTCTTTTTCAGGAAGACCATTATCAATTTCAGTCAAACCTGAGCATACAATTTCTCATGAAAACCATTTGTGAAAGTATTACTACTATGATTTTCTCCCTAAATGCTCTTCCTTATCACTGAAAAACACACACAAAATGTGCAATATCTGCACATCAGTTCCTCTTATCTAGGTCAGTAATAAACATACTAATCTAAAATACATTTTGTGAGCAATTTCAGCATGCTTGAAGAAAATATTTACTTTTCAGACTGGAAAGCATAGTCTTCATTAAAGGCAACCATAGAGTAATCCAAAGCCACACTCAAGTCTCTCTCCTTTTTTCTACTACCTACAGATGTTACTACGATGTTTTAATCCTACAGCTCAAGGAAGCAGTGCACACTCAGAACAAGAGCAGTGGAAGAGTAACTGAAGTGGAATCAAGACTGAATAAAAACATCCAGCTGACAAATTTCAGTAAACTGAACAATCTAGATCCACTTCAGACTGCATGTGGTTGTCTTTGTCTTAATTCAGCCTTTCAAACAATTATCACTAGATCAAAAAATGGATATTAAAGCCTGGTTCTAGCACTAGTCTGATACTAGAATTGCCAGAGAGATCCTGGGTTAGACTGGAGCTGAGGAAGTTCTACAGTGTGTCAGTGTGAGGGTCGTGAGACTCTGGAATAG
>WAAF01003603.1:793-18490 GCA_013400475.1 Tricholaema leucomelas | reverse complement strand
ATCCAGCCTATACTTCCCCCAGCACAACACATTTCCTTGGGAAATTATTTGGGACGGCAGTATCCTGGCATTAACAAAGATAAAGTTAACTCAGGACATATTTTTTTTTTTAACTTTTAATGTAGCAGGGAATTCACAACTGGCCCTAAAACCTCCCTGCAAATGGCAAACTCCAAGAAAGGAGTATTTTAGGAATTTACATTTAAAACCTGCCTAATTATACTCAAAGCTTACATATATATGTAAATAGTTATTATTCTAACATGGCTATCATGTCCCATGTGCCCCCTTTATTTTCCACACTCTTATTTTTCTTTTGTAATTCACACATTATTTTGTATACAGATTTCTTACTAATCTTTAGTGCAAATAGCTCAGCGGGTTACTTTGTGCAATGAATGAAGTTAGACGTTGCTGGACTGATGCAGTTGCATAGGGATGTGTGGATGACTGCAAGCAGAGGTTACACAGGGTCTGCATATTCCAATCACAGGTGCAGAACGTGTCTTTTAGGAGCACTGCATGTACAATGGCAGGCAGCTGTCTTTCGAATGCTAATTACTTCTAACTTCTAAAGGTGTGTATTTTGGGTGAAGGAAATGACTCCACTACAAAATTTGCCTGTGTAACTAACAGCAATGTTAACTGTGATGCTCTTACACACTTGGAGAAAGATCGTTATTTATAATGTCTCATGAATCATCAACTACTGTGGATAGATTAACTCGGATGACTTAGGTGGAGTTCTGTGTTCAGATCATGCAGGTAGCTCACAATGTGTGTAGCTGTCTGCTTACTTTGGTGCATTTGCAAAACCCAAGACTTGGCCTAAACGATCATCTTTGAATGATCTTTGGCATAAGGCTGATTTATTGAAATTCATATAAATTGCACAAAACTACTCCATATTTATACAAGGAGCAGTTACTGTAGGCAAGAGGGCTGTTGTCTCAGATATCAAGTACAGAATCTTCAAGAGATTAGGAAGCTTATTACTCATGAACGTGCTTTGTGCAGGTTTGTTGGCACAGACTGAAATCAGTAACATGTAATTTTTATTCTTAATTTACATTTTAAAAGTATCACTGCAAAAAGGTGACCAAAAACTGACACTCACTTGCTGGGTGCCCGATCTTGTAAATTCGTTAGTGCAGCAAAATTATTCCGTACAGTACGCAGGCTGGCCAGCACCTGGAACAGAGAAGATGGTCTTAGTCTCAATTTTTGCACAGGTGAGATCGATTTATCTCTTCTCTACAATGCTGAAAGAAAAAAGTGATAGGACACTGCAAAACAGCTGTAAGTTTTCCAGGGTTGGTTTGTCTGAAAACTTTGACCATTACTTACCAATAACATGTCTATAGTACAAGGGCAATAGTTTATTTCAGTTTTTTCCTCATAACTCGTTTTTATTTAAAGGCAGACTTCCTTGAAGAGGAGGAAAAATTTCCACAGAATACTACTTAATTCTTTAAAATGACCATAAAAGCATTCATATTTGGAAGATAATAGCCCATTCAAGCCTAATAGTTCATGCATAAGAAATGATTACAGAATATTCCATTTGCAGTTCGGCCCCCTACAAACTTCAAAGGACAAAGGGAAAGAGATTGCCTAGACTGCCAGGAAATATAAAAGCACCTCCTTTAAAGGATGCAGTTTATTTGAGGACTTAGTGCAGAAGACCAGAGTAAAAGGAAGGTATCATCTAAGCAGGAGGGAAATGTCTAAAGGGTCTTAAAAGCTTTGCACATAGGGAAAAATGACATAAATTAACTATTTCCTCTCTGGACTTAATGTCATGCAAGACAGCAGCTAGTGGAGGTAGTAGAGGAGAACATGGCACGCACTCTGAAGGCGGGTGGATAAATGCAATAATTTTTTTTCTATGGAGGGATAATAAGATGCAGCACTGACTACAGAGATGCAGTTCAGCTGATGTTAGAGAGGAATCATGAATTACTTAGAACCACATTGATAACAGGAGGAAGCATCAACACTGATCTTTGGTGTCTCTTTACAGCAGTTGCCTATTGGAGTGTCTCAGATCCGACTAGATGGTTCTCTAGTGAACCCATTTCAGGAGTAACAAAAATGGAAATGAGAATTTGGGTTCCAGAAGTGTGAGTTGAGGAAGATATCAACAGTCCTGGCTCACTGGAGAGGTCCCTGAAGACTGGAAGCTGGCCAATGTGATGCCGATCCACAAGAAGGGTCGAAAGGAGGAGCCAGAAAACTACAGAGCTGTCAGCCTGACCTCAGTGCCAGGCAAGGTCATGGAAAAGGTCATCTTGAGTGCCATCACAAAGCACCTACAGGATGGCCAAGGGATCAGGCCCAGCCAGCATGGGTTTAGGAAAGGCAGGTCCTGCCTGACCAACCTGATCTCCTTTTATGATCAGGTTACCTGCCTGGTGAATGTGGGGCAGGCTGTGGATGTAGACTACCTGGACTTCAGCAAAGCCTTTGACATTGTCTGCCACAACAAGCACCTGGCTGAACTGGCAGCTCATGGCTTGGACAAATTCAGTCTGTGCTGGGTCAGGAACTGGCTGGAAGGCCGAGCCCAGAAAGTGGTGGTGAATGGTGCCACATCCAGTTGGCAGCTGTCACTAGTGGTGTTCCCCAGGGATCAGTGCTGGGCTCAGTCCTGTTCAATATCTTTATTGATGATCTGGATGAGGGGATTGAGTCCAGCATCATTAAGTTTGCAGATGACACCAAGCTAGGAGCAGGTGTGGATCTGTTGGAAGGTAGGAGAGCCCTGCAGAGGGACCTGGACAGGCTGGATGGGTGGGCAGAGGCCAATGGGATGAGATTTAACAAGGCCAAGTGCAGGGTTCTGCACTTTGGCCACAACAACCCCAAGCAACGCTACAGGCTGGGGACAGAGTGGCTGGAGAGCAGCCAGGAGGAAAGGGACCTGGGGGTACTGGTGGATAGTAGGCTGAAGATGAGCCAGCAGTGTGCCCAGGTGGCCAAGAGGGCCAATGGCATCCTGGCCTGTATCAGGAACAGTGTGGCCAGTAGGACGAGGGAGGTTATTCTTCCCCTGTACTCAACACTGGTCAGGCCACACCTTGAGTACTGTGTCCAGTTCTGGGCTCCTCAACTCAAGAGAGATGTTGAGGTGCTGGAACGTGTCCAGAGAAGGGCAACAAAGCTGGTGAGGGGCCTGGAACACAAACCCTATGAGGAGAGGCTGAGGGAGCTGGGGTTGTTTAGCCTGGAGAAGAGGAGGCTCAGGGCAGACCTCATTGCTGTCTACAACTACCTGAAGGGAGGCTGTAGCCAGGTGGGAGTTGGTCTCTTCTCCCAGGCAACCAGCAACAGGAAAAGGGGACACAGCCTCAAATTGTGCCGGGGGAAGTATAGGCTGGATGTTAGGAGGAAGTTCTTGACAGAGAGAGTGATTGGCATTGGAATGGGCTGCCCAGGGAGGTGGTGGAGTCACCATCTCTGGGGGTGTTCAGGAAAAGCCTGGATGAGGCACTTAGTGCCATGGTCTAGTTGACTGGATAGGGCTGGGTGATAGGTTGGACTGGATGATCTTGGAGGTCTCTTCCAACCTGGTTGATCCTATTCTACTCTATATAACCCTCTTTTCATAGTGCCTTAAATTCACACATGAGGTAGGAATTGGGTAGGAGGTTGGAGAGAAAAGAAGGATTTAGTGAAAGCTTGAAACAGACAAAATATTCATAATGGACACTGGCAGCATTGAACCTATTGTAGGTAATTCTCAAGTGAGTTAGGATAATAAACATAAAAATGATTTGTTGCCTGATTAGGCAGTATTAATTTTATTATGTTTTCTTTTCCAAAGACTATGAATCAAACTTACATATTTTATATTCAGCACGGAATAACAATAATTATATATGCCATCAAACTTGCATGCCTAGGCTACAGTGACACAAGTGTTGTATTTAGATGTTGGATAAACATGAATGGAAATCAGTCATGAACTAAGCAGAAGGGGAAAGATCTTGGAGCTAAGAAATAATACATAAAATACAAAGAAAAACTACTAAAGTATGAAAATATTTCAAAAGGAAAGGGTGAGTTGAAAGTGGAAGGAGAAGGAAGGCATAAATGAAAAGATTTGGGCCTATTAAGGTAAAACACATTTTAGAGACTGCAGTCCTTTTACATTTCTCTTCAGTTAACATGCCTGGGTTCAGGTTATGTGCACCAGGATGCTAAGACAGCTTGTATGTACTAGTGATATCAGAGAAACATACAGATGTGATCCCCAGAACTGTCTCAGCCCGTGAAGAAACAGCTGTTTTTTCTGGATTCTGGTGCTAGGACTGCATTCAAACTAGGTGCATATTCAGGTGCACTGAGAACTGGAAGCACATACAAGGTGGTTCAGTGACTCCATGGTGAATGACTTCAGGTGCAGTCATTCCTGGACTGCAAGGAACTGGACTGTACCTGTTGCACAGGGCTAAGTTTCAGGAAGTTTAGTAGGCTATGCACAACGCCACATGATACAGGCTGGGTGGTGAATGGCTGAGAGCAGCCCTGAGGAGAAGGACCTGGGGGTCTGGGTTGACAAAAAGCTCAACATGAGCCGGCAGTGTGCACATGCAGCCCAGACAGCAACCGAGTGCTGGGCTGCATCAAGAGAAGTGTGGCCAGCAGGGCAAGGGAGGGGATTCTCCCCCTTTACTCTGCTCTCGTCAGACCCCACCTGGAGTACTGTGTGCAGTTCTGGAGCCCCCAATACAAGAAGGACATGGAACTGCTGGAGCGGGTCCAGGGGAGAGCCACGAAGATGATCAGAGGGCTGCAGCAGCTCTGCTATGAGGACAGGCTGAGAGAGTTGGGGCTCTTCAGCCTGGAGAAGAGAAGGCTTCGAGGAGACCTTATAGTGGCTTTCCAGTATCTGAAGGGAAGGCTGGGGAGGGACTATTTACGAAGTCTAGTAATGTCAGGACGAGGAGGAATGGGTTTAAACTGGAAGAGGGGAGATTTAGACTGGATGTTGGGAGGAAGTTCTTTACAGTGAGGGTGGTAGGACACTGGAACGGGTTGCCCAGGGAGGTTGTGGATGCTTCCTCCCTGGAGGCGTTTAAGGCCAGGCTGGATGAGGCCTTGAGCAGCCTGCTTTAGTGGGAGGTGTCCCTGCCTATGGCAGGGTGTTGGAGCTGGATGATCCTTGAGGTCCCTTCCAACCTAAACCATTCTATGATTCTGTGTGTTGGATCTGTAGACATTTAGCATCTAGGGTTCTGGGGAAAGAAGTGCGCAGAACTGTGAGGTTGCTCAGGGCCAGTTATGAGTGAAGGCTAATGAGACTTGCTAAACTCATGCTCAGGTCCCTGAAGAGCTATGAGGAAGTGTCTTTACTGTCTCCACCTCTATGCACATCGAACAGATTTTTCCAGTGCCTGATCTATTAGGAATTACTCCTATTTCAGAAAGCAGAGACTTGGCTGGTTTGCACACCCTTCTATTTGTTCTTCTGACAGGTGAGATAACTGTATTGTAGGTCCAGAGGTGAAATGTCTAGTATCTGCCCAGCATCCCATCTGCTTTAGCATACACAAATACATATTGAAAGTTTGTGCAAGTACAAGGTCTCCACACGTACACAACAGTGAATATGAAAATGACAACAAAAACTTATGACACTGGCTACAACGCAACTAAAGTCCTTCATTTATTTTATATAGATAGAAATATTTGCCAGCCTATTCTATTATAATATAAAGACATAGAATGATATTTCAGTTTCAAAATTATGATTCACTTTATGTGACAGTTTAACTGTCCACAGAGGTTCCACTTAGGCTTAATACTTACCAGTTGGATGTGTGAACAAAATGCAGTGAGTCACTTGCAAATCTCTACAGTTTTAATCCCTAGGTAAATGCTATTATTTTCAAAATTAGGTGGTATAGAAACAGTTGCAAGGGAATGAACGGAAAACAAAAATTAAAACAAAACCCAAAACACTTAAAATGTGTCCTTAAATTTCAAATCACTCAAAAGCATTTAGTTTGAAAGCAAAATTCTATGAATGATTGGATTAAATACACAGCAGTTGCTGTATATTACAATATAGGGAAGTGCCACTAATAATATCCTTGAGGCAATAATTTTACCGTACTAAATTCCATTCTGGTAAAAATAGTAAATTATCTTGTTCTGATTCTGTATGGGCGACAAAGAATGCCACCCTGCCTCCAGTTAATGCATGCAGCCACACTACCATGGTGATGTGCTGAATAAGGAGTTAGTCAGCCAGTGTCTTATAAACACTGTATCTGTTTACAGTCTCAGAAGGTATGACATTAATATTTATTATTTTAACACCTTATCATCAGACAAAAGCAACCTGCATATTCAGACTGTAGTTGGACACCTTATTCTTGAGACTGCTGTGTGACAGAATATGTCTCTCCATTCACCTTAAATCACATATAACTTCCAAATTCCCCCCCACCTCCTCCCAGAGTTACACTGAATTAACTTTAATTTCTATCTATTACAGGGTAAAGCCTACCACCATGAGTTGAAGGAATATCAATGCATTGTAAGACTAAAAACTCGCGGAGTTTTGATATAAATTATATTGAATTCTGATCTGATACTTTATAAAGCAGAATCTTAATGGCAAAAACAAACAAACAAATAGACCTTGTTTTGTAAAACCAAATAAGTATTCTGGGTAAAACTTATCTCACATCTAAAAATCACCTTGTAAGGAAAGCACAAAACATGGACAAAAGGATAAATGGTAATTACGAAAAGCAGGAGAATAACAGAGGATACAAGTGTGTCTTCATCATCACTGTCTGCTATAGCATTTGAAAAGAGATCAGTCAAAGGTGTTTATCATGTTATTGCATTTTCGCTTCCACAATTACCAAAAAGCATTAAAAAGGAGCAGTAAAGATAACAGTAGTTGGACTTTTACAACTTTCTGTTTTTCCTGTTTCCTTACATAACATATATTAACGATGGAAAACAACTGCTTTGGCCACTTGAACTTTAAATTGCAAGATCAGGTGAGAAATATGACAAAATTGTGCCTACCTGTGCAAATGGTGTCACAATCAAGTCGTCTCCATGTCTGAAAAAAAATGAGCAAAGTTTTAAGTCAGGTATTACTGAAAACTTATCTCAGTGCTTTAAGAGAAAGAATATCAAGTTTTACAATGCACTGTGGGTAACCCCAGTTCAGTTTTTCTGCAGTTACTCCCTGCTGCTGTTTTACACATTCTCTGGAAAGTAAATATGAACTTAGTTATAGCCCAACCGGTGTGCCCATGGGATGGCTGATGAACCAGACCATTTCTGCACTACAGGTAGGACAAGTGACTGCCCACCCAGGTCAGATCTGGAGAGATTTCATCCAAGGGATGGAGGTGAAAGTACCGAAAGTGACCTCATTAAGGGTTACCATCAGGTCTGTGAGCAATGAATGGGTGAGTAACTGCAGATGGCTGGGCAGCGCATCTGCAGATGAATAAAAATCTACTAAAGCTCTCCAACAGACTCACACTTCTGTAGCTATAGCGGGTGTGACCGTGTGTGTGCCGTTGCCATGGCAACCTCACTCACACCACAGGACGATGTATTGGCAAGATGCCAGGACTATGTACTGTAGGGGAGAAAGGGAGAAAGGGAAAGAGGGATTTCCTTTGATTCACCACTGAAAGCTGCCCCCAGAAATCGATTTTTTTAAAAAAATAGTGTTTTCAGTAGCAGTAGGCTGAAAGGCTGTCCATCGTGAGGCTGGCATCTGTAACAGTGAGGACATGGAGCCAGACCTTACCAGAGGAGCACACTGAAAGAAAAGCTTGGCGTTTTCAGTTATCATATCTGGTATATGGCAGCCATCACGACGAAAAGAGATTCTCCAGAGACAGAAATCCAAATTATCTCATTTTCAATTTGCCTGTATTTTGCTGGACTGAATTTATTGTGATGAGTTACAAGTTGCAGCTTTCAGCAGAAATTACCATTGATTGGTGTCATTTTAATATCTAAGCATAAAATAAGAGTATTTAATAATGCCTTTCAAGTCCATGAAAATCTAATCAGAAAAGGCTTTCTGATAAATGGAGAAATATTATTTGGTTTGAGTTGCTACAACATTTTTCTTATGATTTGCATACTGTCCATAAGACAGCAATATTTATGCAGGTACTGCAAGAGCCTGCTTTAAAAGAGCAGTGTGTAAAATCAGAGAGCCTGTAGTAAGGATGACACAAAACTCCCCAATATTCAACATTATGTTCACTCTTAATATATTTGTAGCTGCCTTTTATTATCATCTCTTTTATTCCTGTAGTTGAAATAGAGAGATGGATTTTTTTTCAGATCCTGTGGAAGAAGTCTGCATTTGTAACAAGGTCTTTGCAGAAGTGTTTAGGGTAAGGTCTTGATTCATGTGAATCCACAGTCCCAGCCTCGCTGGAAAGCATTTAAGCCTGATCCTCATACCACCAGAAGAAATTTGGCATCCTGGGAAGAACTCAGAGGGTTTACTATCCAAATGAAGCCAAATACAATCAGTTATTATAGGTATCATGAATCAGCCCAGGGCACTAATAGGGAAGTGAGTAACTATTTGAGTTTAATATCTATTCACATTTCATTGTGTCACGAAAACATCAGGAATTGCCCTAGCCTGTAATTTCTGATCAGGATTGATTAATGAGTTAATGTAGATAGACAAATGTTTCAGCAGAAGATAAGCCATATCAGTCTCTTGTTTTTCTCACCTGTTCTTCACATAATGTGAATATGTACATTACCTCACGTCCAGAAAAAATATGTTCTTTTTCTTCAGGTTCTGTGAAATGTTATTACCCGCTATATAACAGTTGGCTTACCTGTTCCTTCATGAAATCTGTTAATTTCTTTCCTTTAATGAAGAATATTTTTATTAGTTGTGTATAGGTACTCAATTTTATCTTCTGTTTTGATACCTAAAAGAGGCACAGCTGTGTAGAGTAAGGAATCATGTATAAGTCATCTGAATGATTTCTGCACAGATGGAAGAGCCTAGAGCCTCAGGTAAATTATTTGCCCAATTTCCTCAAATTTACCCACTTCTTAAGGGAAAAAAAAAATGTTGGCCCAGTTCTTATGAATGAGTGAATTTTCTGAGTGATCAAGTTATTCACAGAAACTATGCCTAAAATAAATACAGAAATATTGTTTGTTTGGGTTTTTTCTTTATTTTTTTTTTTCTGATCTATTCTAATTCCCATGTTTACAATGATGATGGGGTAGACATTTTACAAGTAGCAGCAGCTCTGGACAGAGAACAGAAATATTAGGGTTTTTTTCTATCTGTAAATAAGCCAGATAGAGTAGAGCTATTTTCTTCTAGTGTCACAAGCACCTCTCAGTGGAAAACACTCTGCCGAATATATAACACAAATGCACAAAACAATAATCAGTGCATAAAATTCAGAGTACAGATTGGCAAAGCCAAGAAAATAGGATGGTCCTTCTTCTCAAAATATCTTGTAGACCTCCTTACTGGAGGTGATATTTTTCTTGCTCTTCTTCACTTTCACAGTATCACAGAATTTCTCAGATTGGAAAAGGCTTTCAAGATCCTTGAGTCCAATCATTAGTTTCACACTGACAAGTCCTTGACTTGTCAAATCCCTCAGCACAATGTCTAATCACTATGAATTGCTATGGTTGGAAAGGACCACCAGGATCATCCAGTCCAACCTTCATCCCAGTATCCTTAATCACTAAACCATAGCCTCAAGAGCCACATCCACTCTGTTTTTTAAACACCTCCAGGGACAACGACTCCTCCACCTCCCTGGGCATCCTGTGCCAGTGCCTGACCACCCACTCAGTAAAGAACCTCCTATGAACATCCAACCCAAACCTACCCTGATGCAACTTGAGGCCATTTCCTCTTGTCCTATCATTAGTAATTTGGGAGAAGAGACCAGCTCTACTGGTCTCACTACAACCCACTCCAACTCCACCAGCTCACTACAACCTCCTTTTAGGTAGTTGTAGAAGTCAATAAGGTCCCCTCTCAGTCTCCTCTTCTCCAGACTAAACAACCCCAGCTCCCTCAGCCACTCCTCATAGGTCATGCTCTCCAGACCTCTCACCAGCCTCTTTGCCCTTCTCTGCACCTGCTCCCAAAACTGGACACAGTACTGGAGCTGTGGTCTCACGGGTGCTGAGTACAGGGGCATGATCACCTCCCTACTCCTGCTGGTCACAACATTTCTGATACAGGACAGGATGCTGTTGACCTTCTTGGCCACCTGGACACACTGCTAGCTCATGTTCAGCCAGCTGTCCACCAACATCCCAAGGTCCCTTTCAGCCAGGCAGCAAACCAACCACTCCTCCCCCAGCCTGTAGCACCTCTGTTTGCCAGCCTTTGAATGCTGAGGCACTTGTAAGAGACAAGTACAAGTGCCTGGGTTTTAGCTCTGAAAGTGTTCGCTGCATTTTCTTTGACCTTGCTCATCTGATTTTGAAACTTCTTTCTACTCAAGATTTTGGTGAATTCATTGAAGAATACTGACACTGACAAAATACTGTCACTTGTTATTTTTCAGAGGAGGTATTAAATATTTAATGCACTCAACCCCATAATTTAATTTTCACTATGCAAATGCCCTTTGCATCAAGACCAGCAATTCCAGAAATTACCATTATTTTGGTGAATGTGTGATACTGAAAGTACAGACATCTGCAGCTTTCATGGAACAGTTTATCATGCACCAGACCTATGTAAATAGAAAAGCAATTGCAAGTGTGTTGAGTAATCTTTAATGCTCATTGAGCCAGGAAATCTGGGAAAGGTGAGAGTTCTCAGGGAGCAGACACATCTTAAGTGACTGTGTTATTTTTTTGTACTGAAGAGCAAAAATAACATAATTCAATGAAAGTCCCATTGATCCACAGTGTACTCAGGTGTAGTAAACACTACAATGTGTAAATGTCCTGCTGTTTTCTTTTCAGATGATATGAAAGCTGATGGTGCCTGGATTCTGGGTAGCAGAGTGCCACACATCTACATATGGAAGCTGCAAGAGGGAGTGTCACAAGCTTTAAATATAGACAGAACTGTTAATCTTTAAGGTTAGAAGAAATGCTTCACATCAGTATTAGACTTTGCTAACTAGGATGCCTGGCATACTTGCTCATGTCTTCATTTTTCAAAAGAAAGAGAGATTTGAAAGCATAATGATTTTCACTTATCCCCAAAATTTAACATTATCAAATCCATCGCCACCAAGAAAAGACTGTTAAAGCACACAACAGTACATGAGATTAATTCCTGTTACATAAAACATGGGCCAAATTTCCATTAGCAGACCAAAAATTATACAGTGCATTGCAAATTATTCACCACATTAAAGTGATGAAGCCTGGCCTTTTGTAAATTTTCTGTGCTTTGTTTTCTAACTGTTGCTGTGAAACACACTTGAATTCATCTCATACAATCTATGATAGTCCCTACCCTGGAGAAGAGATAAAAGTTCTGCATGTTGAAGACTCGCAAGGGGCTTGGCCTGTCTTGTCTCAAACAAGCTGAGCTGTAACTGCTTTAAGAGGAAAATCAGGAGAGAGACAGATTGAGTTCTGAAGAGGCAGAGTGGTGAGCTGCTTTTCCCTTCTCCCTCATATGGTTGGAAAACATCAGTCAGAGCATGCACCTGCTGACAAGTCAAACTTTAGTCTACTGTTGCCTTCGTGAACTATCTCACTTCGTTTACAGTTGCTGCTCCCAAGCTGGTCTCAGAGTGACTAAGACAGTTAGGATAGAGTGTGTGCATTTACCTTTGCTGACCTATCACATACAGGTCAAGCAAGACAGCAACCCTGGATCCAAGGCTGGCAAAACCTCTGATTCCTACCACTCAGTCCCTATTTTTCTATCTCTCTGGCCTCTCCCTTTTCTCTAATTTTTTTTTCTTGATAGATGTTGCCAAGTTTGTTCTAAGTTAGTTGACAGTAACTCTTCTGCTAAGCTGCCTTTATCTGCAATACTAGCTGATAGTTGTTAGAAAAACCCAAAACAATGAATTGTTTGTTTTTCCTCAGGGTCATCGTTGTGACACTACCACTGCTCTGGCCCTGCCACGCAAGGATAGCCTTCATTGTTCACTGAGTGGGATGAGGTATTTAACTTTTGTATTGCTCCTCAGAGTCACTGTTGTGATTCTTACTGATGTTGCAGCCTTGCCAAGCAAGGATAGTACATTCAGGAGATTAAAAAAATCACCTCCCTCATCATCCATCAAGTGAGATGAGACACAATGCTAAGTCAGAAGTTAGATAAACATGTTCATCTGACTCTTGCTAAATAAAGTGCAAAAATTCTGCACCCTTTCCTCACGATTGGCAGTAGTTTGTCTCTTCTGTCCCCTTACAGGACATTAACTGACTTTGCTCCTAATGAAAAGGAACTTAAGAGATGCATGCATGGACAGACAGAGGAGCAGGCAAAAGGGTGACCATATAAACCTTTTTCTTAATTAAACTGGGATGATATAATGACAATTTATTATGTTCATTCAATAAAAGAAGTATCAACAGAAACAGCCTGCAGACCTGCTAGGATACAGTTAAGAGTTTTTTTCAGTACGTTCAGAAAAATGTCAGGATAGCAGAATTATTATCAGAATTGTTTCAGATAGAAAAGGTCTTTAAGGTCATCAAGTCCAACCATTTTCTAACTATACAAAGTCTGGTGTTAAATCATGGGCCTTAGCATCACATCTACATGTTTCTTAAACCCCTCCAGTAATGGTGATTCAACTACCTTCCTTGAGAACCTGACAACCATTTTGGTGAAGAAGTTTCTTCTAATATCCAGTCTAAACTATGTCCAGTTCTGGGCTCCTCAATTCAAGAGAGATGTTGAGGTGCTGGAACGTGTCCAGAGAAGGGCAATGAAGCTGGTGAGAGGCCTGGAACACAAACCCTATGAGGAGAGGTTGAGGGAGCTGGGGTTGTTTAGCCTGGAGAAGAGGAGGTTCAGGGGTGACCTCATTTCTGTCTACAACTACCCAAAGGGAGGTTCTAGCCAGGTGGGGGTCACTCTCTCCTGCCAGGCAATCAGTAACAGAACAAGCTGACACAGCCTCAAGTTGTGCCAGGGCAGGTTTAGGCTGGATGTTAGGAGGAAGTTCTTCACAGAGAGAATGATTGGCATTGGAATGGGCTGCCCAAGAGGTGGTGGAGTCACTGTCCCTAGAGGTGGGCAAGAAAAGACTGGATGGGGCACTTAGTGCCATGGTCTATTTGACTGGCTAGGGATGGGTGCTAGGTTGGACTGGATGATCTTGGAGATCTCTTCCAACCTGGTTGTTTCTATGATTCTCTGATAAACCTCTCCTGGTGCAACCTGAGGCTGTTTCATCTTGTCCTATCACTTGTTACTGGGCAGGAGATTGACACCCACCTCCCTATCACTTCCTTCCAGGTAGTTGTAGAGAGCAAGAAGGTTTCCCTTCAGTGTCCTTTCCTGCAGGCTAAACAGCTCCAGTTTCCTCAGCTGCAACTTGTGAAGTGAGTCCCAGATCAAAGAGATTACAAGAAACGTGAGTCTGCACTTGCCAGTGTGAAGCTTGGCAGGGAAGGTCCAGAGTAAAATTTGCCTTTGAAAAAGCCATCATAAATTCAGATTAAGACTTTCTATACATAGGTGAAGAATATCAGAGAAGACATGAGGATGTGTATTGCGGATGGGAGACATAAATGGGATAAATAAAAGCCCTGTCTAAGTAGAGGGTGTGGGGGGGAAATATGCAAAAGGTATTTATACCAATTTGACACATACCTATTAATGGAAAAGACAGAGTCAAAATAAAATACCTGGCAAATCTTGATACAGTTTTTATGTCATAAATTGTAAGACTACTGGGAAGCATCTTGGTACTCTCTAACAGTTTGAAACATGGCCATACTGGTTGTCACACTCCTCCATTTGAAAGTAAAAAATGCTTCCCCAGGATAAGTACTGGCTAAGGATGTTGGCGTGGCTTTAAATTCATCGGGCATAGTCTGTGGTAGATGCTCTAGTTACACACTGTCCTGCAGTAGCCTATCTGAAAGAATGAAGCTGCAGACAGACTTTGAAAAGCCCTATGGGACAGTGACTCTCTGGAATCCCTGAACTGTGCTTCACAGCAAGAACTAAGGCTTTTGCCATATTACCACAATGATGTGCTGCATTGTTACAGAATTGCATTTGGGCATTAATGTGTTTTCGTTTTTTTCTTAATACAGAAACATAGCAAGCATAAAAACAAAGGAAAATCCATACTTTATATACACTGTACAAAACAGAGGATAAACAGAAAGTAGTTTTCTGTTTGAACATAAAAATCTGCTGCAGCTTCCCTTTTCAAGTGTAAATGTCTAAATTCTGATTAAACATAACATCCATTCATATGTGGCTGATTCAGACCTACTGTCCAATAGCATGGTATAAATGCGGCTCATATAAGATACTCATGTTTCGCTTGTGTATAGGCTGGCACAAATATAACAAATGTAAAACCACAAATGGAGAACACAGTAAAGTGATCGTTGCTATGATTATTTTTTTCTGCCCAAATAACATTTTACAGGTTGAGCCAAAAACACATTAATTTGGTGTGCTGAAAAGTCTATGTGTTGTGCAGATTCAGATTTCAGTAGCAGTGAAATCTGACTGCAGATTGCACTCTGACAGGATAAGGAACACATCACATAGTGATGCTAGTAAGCAGAAGCTGTGCTCTAAGAGCAGCAAGCAAGCAATAGGGATGTCTGGCTGCTCCACACAGCAAGCACTTTATCGTCATCTGCATCTGGAGAATCCGGATGGAATGGTTTGCAATACTGTTTTGCAGAGTCAGAAATCACAGTGCTCCAAGTTACTTGTGCTCAAGTTATGTAATCTCAGTTCCTAAAGAGGTACCCCTCAATGTTGTACCCACATTATAGGGTATGACAGAAACTGGATTACAGCTCTCCCCGGAAACTGTGTTGTCAGTGACTTAGATCTCACTGGAAGGCTGAGTGCCATTTGGAGAATGGGGCAGGTGCTAGACACTACAACACTGTCTGCAGATGGGGATTTAGGGTTGAGAGAGCAAGCAATTAAAATTGTTGATAGAGTCATGAGCTACAGAGGAGGAAGTTCTTTTTCCCAGACCATTTATTTATTTCTGGGAATATGTACCTTAAAGGATTTTACGAAGAGCTACTTCAAACCACTTGTTCTATTGCACAGCAGATAGAAATTAAGATACTGAATGAAGCAGACTCTTCTCAGCTGTTAGGTCTGAGTGTTTCTGAACACTACATGTTTCTCCAGCACCATCACTTATGTCCTTCTGGTACTTCTTTTTAATACAGCAACAGAGTTTGCCTTAGTTAGTCAAGAGAATTGCCATATATTGAGAATTCTAGAGAGTTCAGTCTACTTAATTTGATCTTAAACAGATGGAAGAGGATTGTCTCAGAAAAGCCACAGTCCCTGAGAAGTCCATTATCCTAGCCACAAGAAAGGCTAGTTATAATAGTTCTCCTTGGACTACGAAAGTTAGACTTAGAAAGAGACATCAAAGGGAAAAAAAAACCACTTCTCCAGCATAAATCTCACCAGAAAATACTTCTGATGTGTTTCCAAACACACCAATTAAATTCAGATGGAGCACAAATCAAGTCACTTCACTCTGCTGTATTAATGAACACAACACTACTGGGCCACCTTATAATCAGAGATCTTAAAGACAGCTCAAAACAAATGTAGATTATGACACATGGTTAATAAATACCAAACTATGCAAACTTGAGGCTTTCCAAGAATAATGGATATTTTGTATTAGAAAGTGCTTCAATTTTTAGTGCCACCTTTTTAACATCCCAGTTCCTAAACACACAGTTTGTTACATTTGAAAGCAGCCTTTGAATGCTTGGAGTTTGCTTTGTTGCAGTCTTCAGTATTAGGTCAAGGAAATTGCTATCTTACTTCCAGATGAAATGAATTAGCACCTAAGGTCAGGCTGTCTCTCTCAGGACTGAGAAAGACAGAAGGATCATATCCATTGCAGTCTAAAGGACTGGAAAGGAACAGTTTGGAATTTTGGAGTGGATGATCTTCAAGATCTGTTCCAACTAGATATTCTGTGATTGTCTGTGATTCTGTGATAATATAGCAGGCCATTTAGATGCTGGAAGAATGTTTGATAACTGTGAGCAACTGGACTGCATCACGTTTTACAGCAGTACAAAAGAGAAACAGAGCATGGACTTGTCAGTGTGCTGCACAGGCATGGTCATTCTTCTAAAATCAGAAGGCTGTCTCACTGGGGTCACTGAGGCAACAGGAAGAGAAAAGAAGCTATTGCAGTGTAGTGGTTTGCTCTGTGTGTTGTAGAAGGGACTGGACTAAGCTAGAGGATAAGGACTTTGAAACAGAAAAGAGTTGGGCTCAGTCAGAAGAGTCCAGTACAATTCAGCAGTGTCACTGTTGAACTGTTCATGCAACAGAAATCCTCATGTAGCTTTAAGCAAGGCTGTAAAACAAGAATCAGTGACTACAGGATAGGTTTGTTTTCTACTCAAGTTTGAAAAAAAAAGAGTGAGTGTGCACACAAGACTGGAAGCAATCAAGTTAGTGCATCTTAATGACTTACTATTAATCAGTTTTGATTGCATTAGCTAACACAGATAAACTCTGTTGCTAATAAAAGTAAAACATATTACTTTGGATTGCTTTTAAGCAGCAGACATTTGGTTGCTTGCTTGACCTTGTCCCAAATGATTAAATATTGAGAATTGATGTGCTTGTGTTACTTTGGAGAATATGAATATGTAATTTTCCTATGTGAATCTCCTACTGGTGCAAGCTGAAAGATTTTGTCTAGAAAAGCAAGGTAACTTCCCAGCCTGAGCAAGCTTGCTTTCAGCCAAACACGAGAAGGTCATCTCAGCTTCAAGGTTTAGAAAAGAGTGTTTCCTAACCAAACTCAAAGGTTCCTTAATATATGTATGTAAGAAGAAACAAGACTTCTAGAAAAAAACAATGCAAAAGCATCAGAATTTCAGATTGTTCATTTTCAGGGAGTTAATTCAGCAGCTAACAGCATTAGCACCACTGCAAGCATACAGGGCATTGAGTCCCTCTTTACAAAGTTCCTGATCACAGGATGTCAGGTGTTGGAAGGGACCCAAACAGATCATTGAGTCCAACTCCCCTGACAGAGCAGAACCATATAATCTAGCACAGATCACACAGGAATGCATACAAACAGGTCTGTTCCAGTGCTCTCTGATCCTTACAGTAAAGAAGTTCTGCCTCATATTGAAGTGGAACTTCTTGTACTGCAGTTTATATCCATTGCCCCTTGTCCTGTCACAGAGCACAAGTGAGAAGAGGCTGTGTCTTCCTTCTTGACACCCACCCCTCATATATTTATATAAATGTATAAGTTCCCTCACAGTCTTCTCCAGACTGAAAATCCTCAGTTCTCTCAGCCTTTCCCCACAAGGCAGTGCTCCAGTCACTTAATCACTTTTGTAGCCCTCTGTTGGACTCTTTCCTCTTGAGCTGGGGAGCCCAGAACTGGATGCAATATTCTAAGTGGGGTCTCACTAGGGCAGAGTAGAGGGGAAGGAGAACCTCTCTCAATCTGCTGGACACAGTACTTCAGTGTGGCATGCACACACGCACACACAAAA
>WAAF01003600.1:0-10013 GCA_013400475.1 Tricholaema leucomelas | reverse complement strand
CCCCTAATCATCCTCATAGCCCTCCACTAGAACCTCTCCAGCAGAATTAACATTGCTATGCTAAATGTTACTTCAGTTAAACCAAAATGTCCAAGAAACTGGAAAATGTGCGAGTTGGCATCAAGGAATATGGCAGAGCAGGTAGTAGTCTTTCCATATAGTCACAGAATAAGGAAAATACGGCCCCAAAAACTTAGAGGGAAAATGGAAAGCACAAACATATTTTAGGGTGATGAGAGTTGTTTAAAAATGTGCTTTTGGGGAAAAAAAAATTAAAAAGCATTTGTGAGTCTATTATTTAATGGGAAGCATAAATTTGATTTAATGTTGAAGGTACAGAATATCAGATGTATTTTAATGTTCTGTTGGAAGGTAGGAGAGTCCTGCAGAGGGACCTAGACAGGCTGGATGGCTGGGCAGAGGCCAATGGGATGAGACTGAACAAGCCCAAGTGCAGGGTTATGCACTTTGGCCACAACAACCCCAAGCAGCACTACAGGCTGGGGACAGAGTGGCTGAGAGCAGCCAGGAAGAAAGGGACCTGGGGGTACTAGTAGAGAGTAGGCTGAAGATGAGCCAGCAGTGTGCCCAGGTGGCCAAGAGAGCCAATGGCATCCTGGCCTGTATCAGGAACAGTGTGGCCAGTAGGACAAGAGAGGTTATTCTTCCCCTGTAGTCAGCACTGGTCAGGCCACATCTTGAGTGCTGTGTCCAGTTCTGGGCTCCTCAATTCAAGAGAGATGTTGAGGTGCTGGAAGGTGTCCAGAGAGGGGCGACAAAACTGGTGAGAGACCTGGAACACAAACCCTATGAGGAGAGACTGAGGGAGCTGTTGGGGTTTTTTAGCCTGGAGAGGAGGAGGCTCAGGGGGGACCTCATTGCTGTCTACNGATAGGGCTGGGTGCTAGGTTGGACTGGATGATCTTGGAGGTCTCTTCCAACCTGGCTGATTCTATGATTCCATGATTAATGGGCATCCATTTTTACACACCTTCAAAGGTCACTATGTTACCAGTTACATCTTTCAGTAGCTGTGCATATGTTAAGCATATTGGTTTTGCAGTGGCTAAAACCTATCTACAGATTTCTCTGTTTTCAAATTATAATGTCATCAGTGTAGTGCTTGCCCAGTGCTGGCCTGCTCTGCTGAATATAGCTAAGATTTCCTGAATGTTCCTGGAATTTGGAAATTTATATAAGACTGGAGCATGAAGAAAGGAGCATAGAGATTTCTGTGTGGTCAAGTGACAAAAGCCTTCCTCTGAAGTGTATGATCTGAAGGGCATTGGGCAGGGCAGCATATGGAGGATCCCACTGCCCCCAGGTCACAATGCCATCACCTGGCAATGCAGCACTGATGGTGTCCTTGGGGTGCTAGAGGGATCATCCTCCCAACTCCTGCTGGCACAGCTGGCCTGGGGGCAGCTTGCAGACTTCCCAGAGGATGTCCCTGAGGAGTTGGTGGAAGCTCAGGGAGAAGGATCAGAGACTGAATGAGGCTGCTGGCAATGAGAACCACCACTAACACCTGGAGGTACCCAAGGCTCTCTGGCCTTTTCAGCTGAGTAGCAGTGGCAATACCAAAGGAAGGCCTTCTTTTAAGAACCACCGCAGAGCTCACTGTCCTCATCCCAAGTAGAACCCAGGGAAAGAGGTGTGAGAAATGGGATGTAGACATATTGCCAGTGGTGCCAGTCTTTTGGAGCACCACTGCTGTTCTGCCAGGCACAGAAAAGATTTCTACCTCCAAGTTTGATCAAGCCAAACTCATTTGTGCACCCTAGGACGCTCTTGAGATGGCTCCTTGTTGAGGAAGTGTAGGGCTTGGACTTCTCCTATGAGGTGTGAGCAGGCTGTGGATTGAGGTGCAGGTCTTGCTCACATGCTGGGGGAATAGCCCATGGACAACACTGGGATCAGAAGGAATTTTCCCCTGGGGCAGGTTGGCGCTGGTCTCCAGGGGTATTTTGCCTTCCTGTGCAGCACCGAGCATGACTGTTTGTCAGGGCTCCTTGGATCTCTTTTGACTGGGATAGTGACTGCTGCTCATTGCCCATCAAACCGGCCTCTCCTGCCTGCAGCCGTGGGGAGGAAAGCTTTTTTGTTGTCTCTGGGGGAGGTTCTGCCTTCCTCTGCAGCACTGGGAACAGCCAGGAGCCAAGGTTTACCCCAGGACAGCCAGGGTCCTCACCACAGAGATGAGATCCCACAGAGTTAGAGCATGGGTGGAAGAGCCACAGAGGCATCCACAAACCGGACAGCAGTAGCTATCCAAAATGGAGACTTATTCTAACCAAAATTCCTTTGCACTCCTTCTGACACAGACATAATCCAATTACAAGCTGGGATGTCAGTTGTGAATATCCTGCACAATTCTCCAGCTTTAAGGGATATTCTTTTTAGAAAATCCAAAATGTGCACATTTCTCACTCATCAAAGGAGAGGGAATCCATTGTGGTTAGAATTGCAGGACTCAGCAGGTAAGAACTTGTCTCTGTTGACTTCACCATCGAAATAGCCATAGGTATCAGAGAAGCTAAAACTGTGCGCAAGTTTTGTAGGACCTTATTCAAGATCTATCTTTTAATTTTATAGATCTAATGAAATAGTTGGTTTTAAAATGGATAAACATTGTCACCCCATTTAGATTTTAAGCAATTCCAAAAGTTTGGCTTCCATGTATTTCTGTGCCTTGTTGGAGTTATTTATAAATTAAGAGCAGCATCTTGTGATTCAGCATAGATCTTGTGATCAATGGTGCCAGGTCCAGCTGGAGAGCTGTAACTAGTGGAGGCCCCCAGGGATCGGTGCTGGGTCCAGTGCTGTTCAACATCTTCATCAATGACATTGATGAGGGCACAGACAGACAGAGTTTGCTCAGCAAGTTTGCTGATGACACCAAATTAGGAGGCTTGGCTGAGACAGCTGAAGGCTGTGTGGCCATCCAAAGAGACCTGGACAGACTGAGAGCTGTGCACAGAGGAGCCAGATGAGGTTCAACAAGGAACCTGCATCTGGGAAGAAATAATAAACCACACCAGTACAGGCTGGGAGGTGATCAGCTGGAGAGCAGCCCTGTGGAGAGGGACCTGGGAGTGCTGGTGGATAACAAGTTACCCATGGCACAGCAATGTGCCCTTGTGGCCAAGAAGGCCAATGGGATCCTGGGGTGTATTAGGAGGAGTGTCCAGTAGATCAAGTGAGGGTCTCCTCCCCCTCTACTCTGCCCTGGTGAGATCCTATCTTGAGTACTTCCTTCAGTTTTGGGCTCTGTTGTGGTAGGCCTCATAGGCCCAAAATAGGCTTATACATGTCCTGCCTTGCCTAGGCATGCTCTCCTGCTCCACCAGAGAGGCAAGCACAGGGAATGGGACACAAAAGAACCTGGAACCATAGAGTCTGGCCTGCCCAGGGTCCTGTGGTGTAAGGTACACACACTTAGCTTGTGCCTGCCTAGCACAAGGCCTGTGCTTTTCCCAAATTAGTAATATGGTAAGGTTTGGCTAACTGCCATCCTGATTGCCTATTCTTGTGTCCAAAGGGCAGTTAATCTCAGCCCACATTGATAAAAGGAGATACACAGGTGAACAACCTGCTTTTGCTTCCCTGCTCTGCTTCCCTGCTCTTTGCCTGCTCTCTCTGCTGTGCCCAGCCCTGCTGCTATTGCACACTGCCTTATTGCTTGCCTGCTAAACTCCACTGCCGCCAGTTACCAGGAGCAGACCCTGGATGTCTGCACGCGATCGGCCTGTGTGGCCAGGGTGACATGGTGCTGAGACTGCACCACATCTGCCTTCTGCACCTGAAGGTCCTGCCTAGAATTCCTGGACACATACACAGGTTGTCCAGAGGAAGCCAGGAGACAAGGTCAGAGATTGTCTGTGTCCTTTCCTCAGAAGCCGACAAGATTCCAGCCTCAATGTCCAACAAGACAGAGTCCCCTGAAAGCATTTGGGCACTGTCTGGACTGTGGCTAGCCCCTGCAAGGGGAATAATAATAATCTGTGAGTAAATGCTTAAATGCCTCTTTGTAATTCTCTGCTGGCTTCTGCCAGAGAGCAGAAAGAGTTCCTTGCGCCCAGCTACTGGGCAAGCAGCGTATTTGACCGCGGGAATAGTCTCTTCCGGTTCAGTTAATGTTTCTATGTTTTGCTGGTTATATTAGATGTAGATATTATCCACAGAATGTTTCCATAACCATGTAAGAACCAAAATATTATTGAAATCAGTGGTTGAGGGTGGCTGAGTTCTGAATAGCAGCATTAATAAACAATATTAATTTTGGCAAATATCATCTCACATCAATTAATTTCCCCTCCACAACAGGCTGCCCAGTTTAAGAGGAGAGAGTCCAGTGGAGGGCTACAAGTATGATTAGGGCTGGAGCACTGCCTGATGAGGAGAGGCTGAGGGACCGGGGGTTTTTGTTCTGAAGAAGAGAAGACTGAGAGGGGATTTAATCAATGTTTATAAGTATCTGAGGGCTGGGGGTCAGGAGGAGGGTGGGGGGGACAGGCTCTGCTCACTTCCTCCCTTGGATAGGACAAGGAGCAATGGATGTAAGCTGCAGCATAGGAGTTTCCACCTCAACGCGAGTTGGAATTTCTTTACTGTAAGGGTCCAAGAGCACTGGCACAGGCTCCCCAGAGTGGTTGTGGAGTCTCCTGCTCTGGAGCCTTTCAAGGGCTGTCTGGACGTGTTCTTGTGTGACCTGAGATAGATTGTATGATCCTGCTCTGGCAGAGGGGTTGGACTCAATGATCTGGTGAAGTCCCTTCTAACCCCTGACATCCTGTGATCCTGTGGTCTTAGGTTCCCAAGTAGTTTGTTTGTAATTTCAGATCATTAGTGTTTACCTTTTAGTATACAAATGTTAAATTGTAGTTTGTTGGAAACATTAATTTTCAAACCTATTATTTGTGATTATTTTTAATTGTAATTTTAATTGATTTGTTATGTCTTATGTTGTTCTAGTTTGGAATTGGATCTAGGTTTTTGGTAAGAACTAGATTACAGGCTGTGGAAGGGAAACAATGGTGATGTCTACTTCACTCATAGGCTTGCTGAGAGGTATAAGAATGAGAATCCAAACATAGATAAGGCATTTCTTCCTGGGAGCTCTGAGCTGCATTTATCTCTCTAGCATCTCTGCTGTCTCTCTGATTAATCCACTTTGCTTCCTAAATCCCTGGCCGAACCTCCATTCTTCCTTGGGACAGGGGTAAGGTTGAGAGGGGTGGGAGAAGGTGGAAGGGTGGTTGGGAGCCCCTCCTGGGGACTCAGGTTTCTGGGAGGGCTGTTGTGTTTCTGTATTACCTTTTACCTTGTCTATTTCTGTCTATAACTATATATACTGTAAATCTCTGCTTGTATATTGTGCCAGCTGTAAATACAAGCTTCATTCAATTTCCAGAGCTGGCTGAGTCTAGTCTGGGTGATTTCCAAAGTGTGGAGGGGTGGGGAACACCCAAATCACCACATATGTAAGTATCAAATGGTATATATTTTGTGATTTGATTTCTGATTTCCAGAAGAGGTAAAAGTAGTGCATGGAATACTGTATAACAGGATATTACCATCCTTAGGAAGCTAGAAACATCCTAATTACCCTTCAAATATTGAAAGGAAAATTTAAATGGAGATTATTCCTTATAGAGATTATCTTAATAGTGTCCTGGTGTGGCAGGACAAACCCAAGTCCCTGCCCCACCGGAGGTTTGAATGGGGAGCAAAACTGTTTTCCTACCCCCTCACCTCCGTCTCCGGGGGTTTGGAATGTGGAAAGAAGTAAGCACAAAGTTCAAACCCTGACCCCTGCAGGCTTGAATGGGGAAAAAACAAGTCACTCCAGCATGTATATATGGCAACTGGGCACATTGTCTAGTCAGACCTTGAGGGTGATCTTGAGGAGCATCTGGTAGAACGGTGATGAGAAAGCACGCGGTCTCTGCTTTAGGATCGCTGCACCCTGACTTCCTGCTGCCATAACGTGCCACCATTGGCAGGAACACCACGGAGCGTCCCAGTTCTTCCCTGCGTTGCCTCACAGTCTTTGCCTGTGGAAGCCGTGTATATTCATTCTGGACTTTGGTGGGTTCGCTCACATTGGATTCTGTGCCATGTCGACCCACTACTGGATTACAATTTGTGGTCAGACACTGCCGCAAAGGAGCCAAGGGACCATCTCGAAATTCCCACTCGACTGCTGTGAGTAGCACAGGCATTCCCCAGGGCTCTGGGCTGCTTTTCTTTTGTAGGTGGGGCAAAGCCATTTCTGTGGGCAAACCTTTTCCCATTTTTCTGATGTTTTCTAAACTACTATGTTGCCCATCAGCAGCCTGGGGAAGATTTTCCCGAATGAATTAGAACCCAAAATGTAGTGAATTTGTCTGTCGTTGTGAGCGGGGCTTACGGAAGTAAAAACCAACCACCTGTTTTGTAATTCCTGCCTCGTTCATTGCCACAACCAATCCCCTGGTTGTGGATAAACTGTCGATTCTAAGTTTAGAAGGAAAGGAAGCCATGTGTAGCTGAAGTGCAGTTGGTTTAAATTAATGAAAAATATTTGAATATCTATTCATTAATTTTGAAATGTTCTGTTTGAGCAAGGCCGTCAGAAGCAAAGGGAAAATATACAATTTTACATTACTTGATTAGAATTTGGTATGGTATTTCCTCCAGATGAATCACAGTGTTCAACTTTAGAATGGGTTTAATTGCTCTGGATAGTTCACCGGCTGNAGGGGAAATGGTGAACAGAATGCTGCTGGTGGTAGCAAAGTGTGAGACCATAGGCTTTAAATCATTGTAGCACTATTTGAATTTTAAGACATGCTTCTAACAGTGAAAGACACGGACGATAATGTTATCTTATTCTGAACACTGAATTGCTGTAGGACTCTTAAAGTTTGTTTGGTTTTAACTTACTGTAGGAAGTTTCATTTAAACGTGAGGAAGAATTTTTTTTCTTGCTCAGGGAGGGTTGTGGAGTCTCCCCCTCTGGAGGTATTCAAAACCTGCCTGGATGCATTCCAGTGTGATCTGGTATAGGACATCCTGCTCTGACAGGGAGAGATGGACTGGATGAGCTTTCGAGGTCTCTTTCAGCCCCTGACATTCTGTGATTCTATGTTTCTATGATTCACCAGCTTCTTAGAGCAATATTAATGTGAACACATCCTTAAGAGCAGCAGTGTGGTGTTCTGTGCGTGCGAGCTAGACATATGACTTTGGCCAAGTGCATGTTTTGTGTCTGACTTTTAGCCCATCTTCTGTGGGTCTGCAGCTCTGGTTCACCTTGTTATGGACATCCTGACTTTTAAAACTTATTTTCAATGCTCAACATTTTTGTGTGATGCTTCTCTTCTGAGATACACACCGTGCTGGGCTCAGCCTCATTCTGCCGCGACCGTTTCCATCATCACAAGTACTTGATCTGTTTCACATTTTATGGGATCGATAATTCTCATCCCTAAAGAGTCCAGCAGCCCTTTGATTCCTGACCTGACATTTGCTAATGGTATTCCTGATGACCTGCCAGTACAGATCTTCAGAACTGCAGCCTGTGTTTGACAACACTCATAATATGAATCAATATTTAGCATTCAGTAAGTGAGCTGGGGAGTCACTTTATTGCTCCAAAAGGCTACATTGCCCCTGGGCAGCTGTCAGAAATGGTAGTTATTAATAGCCCTCTCTTTTTGCTTAGCATAGTCAGTAGGGGTCAGCCATGAAATGATTTAATCAGTTTATGATATCTGTGACAAAGAGCTCTTAAAATGTAATCATAAAATTTAAGGAGAAGTGTCCCTGGGCTGTTGTAATGTTTTCCTCATTTAATTTTCTCTGAAGTTGATACGGTACACTTGAAGGCTGACTGAGTAAAAGATCCATGTTTGAAGTCCTTTTTGCTTTGTCTTAGTCCCTGTGTGCCTGAGTGCAGAGATTCTATGGGAGGTGAGTGTGGTTGATAGTAAAGAAAAAAACAATATTCCAGAATTTTAGTTGTCTCAAGAACCCTTCCCCTTGACCGTTGGTGACTAGATTACTAAGAGAGCATTGTGTATGGGGTGAGACACTTCCACGGGCTTGAAAAGAAGAAGGGACTGTCCCAGACCTTCTTTGCTAATTGTCTAGAAACATGTAAAATATGGAGGTGGCAAATCTGTGTTTGGGCAGCTTGGTTTTCTGTGACTGCTTAACCAGAAATGTTCACCACTGATCTGGCTGAACCTGACAGCATTTCAACACTTGTATTTTCATGTTGCTAGGTGATCCGGTCTGGATCACACTTCAGTGTGTGAAGTACAGACAAGCTTGCTTCAATGTGAAGTTTCCCTCTTCTCGTTCACTTTAATCTACAAGCATTAGAAACTGGTAGAAAATGTCCTTGTGTTTATCCCTGGGTTTCCATCTAGTGATACTTTGAGGTATTTCATCGTATAACAGCTTGCGCTGCCATCCTGTCCTTTTCTCAAGACCACTTCTCCAGTGGTAGTACTTCTCAGTTCTTTAAGCAACAAAACTATTATTTTCTGTTCTATAGTATTTATTTCTTCGTATGTCATAGTGAGGCTGTGCCTCTGACTTTCAGAATGTTGCGTGAAGTATCTGTATCACCTATCTCCAAGATGTGCAGAGACTCGGTAATTTGAGATAAGGCTGGCTTATGAGCCGCTTTCTCCTGGGATATGTTAAAGGACATTTATGAGCTTCCTTCCTATATATTCAGATAGATTTTGTACATCCCCTTGTACAGAGTATCTACTCCTCTAGGGTAGAATAGCATCATTCCATGACATGTATTTCCAAATGTTACATTAAGTATTGCATGCAGATTTTCTAGTAGCAGTAATAATCATCAGGAACAGGGTACTGATGGAGGGACAGGAGGTTGCAATTTGAATAAAAATGAGTTTCAGAATCAATACACTGCAGAAAAATTTGAGTGTTGATGAATCCAGCCATCTGACCGCGGAATCTTACGAGGGGTAAAAGCTTTTTCAGTCACTGTGGGGTTGATCACATCAAAGGATATTTTTTTAATGTCTATCAGTGTGAAGTTGCTTCTGTTCATATTACCGAGTCAACAGTAGTGACTTACTCTTTGTGAGTATTTATTTACTTCATGAGATTTATTTACTTTATGAGATTTCTTTACTTTATGAGTAAAAGACTCTGCCTGTTACCTTTTCAAGAACTAATCACTGCAAACAGCCCCTCTAAGATGAATATGCTGCATTTACCAGAGCATTCTTTGCAGAGCACTCTAATTTACTGAATATTATTTACAGAGTAATTCTGCTGCCAGTTAGTGTTACATGTCACACTTGTGTCTCATCTTCTGGAGAGGTAAATGCTATAGTTGCTGCACAGAGATACCTCTCCTAAACTAAAGCTGGAGCAGATCAGACTTTTAATTCTGGAGTTATTTCTTTGAACACTTAAGCAACAGGAAAGCTAAAGGCTTTCTCCTTTTATCAAGCACTGAGGCATTCCCTATTCAGACAACATTGATAATTTTGTAATTGTTATTTACTAATTTCATAGGAGTAAAAACTGTGTCAATATTACTAAAGGAATTTGCTTTCTCCTTTGTCAATTAGAGACAGGCTTCAGCAGTGTAGTGGAGGGTATTAATGAGAAATGGATTTTTTCTCAAAATTAATATTGCTTATTAATTTTGATATTTAGGATTGTGATAGCTTGGGTGTTCCCCACCCCCCCACACTTTGGAAATCACCCAGACTAGACTCAGCTGGCTCTGGAAATTTGAATGAAGCTTAGCTCAATATACAAGCAGATATTTACAGTATATACAGTTATAGACAGAAATAGACAAGGGAAAAGGTAATACAGAAACACAACTCCTCTCCCAGAAACCTGAGTCCCCAGGAGGGGCTCCCAACTGCCCTTCCACCTTCTCCCACCCCTCTCAACCTTACCCCAGTCCCAAGGAAGAGTGGAGGTTTGGCCGGGAGGGTAGGAAGCAAAGTGGATTGATCAGAGAGATG
>WAAF01003593.1:0-20753 GCA_013400475.1 Tricholaema leucomelas | reverse complement strand
CCTGGACATGTTCCTGTGTGATGTGGTCTAGATGATCCTACTGTAGCAGGGGGATTGGACTGGATGAGCTTTCAAGGTCCCTTCAAGTCCATGCCATACTGTGATTTTATAATATGGACACCACTGTAATTTGTATTTAGTATTTCTCTGTGTCTGTTGTTAAAATCTGTTACAGAAAAATATTTCTCTCTACTTCTGTCTTGGATATATCACCTGGGAAAAGCTGCTTTACTCTTTGAAGATGAAATACAGGTTAAGTCAGGGCTGGGCTCCTGAAATAGTGCAACCACAGAGAGAGTGATTGGCATTGGAATGGCCTGCCCAGAGAGGTGGTGGAGTCGCTGTCCCTGGAGATGTTAAGGACTGGATGAGGCACTTAGTGCCATGGTCTGGTTGATTGGATAGGGCTGTGTGATAAGTTGGACTGGATGAGCTTGGAGGTCTCTTCCAGCCTGGTTGTTTCTATGATTCTAGGAACCATGCCCTGTCTTTGCCCTTGTAAGAAGTAACATAAGCTTGAGAAGCAGTTGCACAGAGCACTGTACAGTGAAGAATCTGAATGGAGGGTTCTAGGTGATCTTCAATTGTGACACTGTTTTGGGACTTTTATTACCTGGATTAATGAATATCTGTACCTTCAAAAAGAACTTTTGAGATTTTTGCAGTTTGAAATCTGATCTGATGGTACTGTAATGAGTGCACTAGGGGTCAGTTGTCCTGCTTGAAATACAATTTTTAGAATCACAGATTCAGTCAGGGTTGGAAGGGACCACAAGGATCATCTAGTTCCAACCCCCTGCCATGGACAGGGTCACCCTACACCAGATCAGGCTGTCAGAGCCTCCTCCAACCTGGCCTTAAACACCTCCAGGGATGAGGCTTCCATCTCTCTGGGTAATCCATTCTGGGGTCTCACCACCCTTATGGTGAAGAACTTCTTCCTAATATACAGTCTGAATCTACCCATTTCTAGCTTTGTTCCATTCCCCTCAGTCCTATCACCACCTGAGAGCCTAAAAAGCCCCTCCCTAGGTTTCTTGTAGCCCCCTTAAGATACTGAAAGGCCACAATAAGATCACCTGGGAGCCTCCTCTCCAGACTGAACAGCCCCAACTCCCTCAGTATCTCCTCATAGCAGAGCTGCTCCAGCTCTCTGATCATCCTCACAGCTCTTCTCTGGGTGCCTTCCAGCGTATCCATAACTGTCTTGTAACAGGGCTCCAGAACTGGATGCAGTACTCCAGGTGGGATCTCACCAGTGCAGAGTAGAGGGGAAGGATCACTTCCCTCGACCTGCTGCCCACCCTTCTTTTGCTGCAGCCCCGAATCTGGTTGCTTTCTGGGCTGCAAGAGCACTCTGACAGCTCATATTGAGCTTCTTGTCCACCAGCACCTTCAGGTCCCTCTCCTCAGGGCTGCTTTCAAGTCAGGCACTGCCCAGCATATATTGGTGCTTGGGATTGTTTCTTAAAGTCCTATGGAGGATCCTGTGTGCCATGAATCTTCATTCAAGGGAAATATTTACTCTCTTGCTTTTATTCCCTTGAATTTTCAACTTCCCATGGGAAGTTACTCTTAGCAGGCTGTGTGCAATAAAGGCTACAAAATCTATAGCCAGGATTCCTCTCAAAATGTTGGGAAGGATAAGGAAAAATAATCTGAACCAGTTTACAGAAGCACAGAAATATCCAGGTTGACAAAGCCCCTCAGGATCACCAAGTCCAACCTATAACCCTACTCTACAAGATTCACCTTAGAACATATCCCCAAGCACCACATCCAAACAGCCATTAAACACATCCAAGCTGGGTGACTCCACCACCTCCCTGGGCAGCTCATTCCAGTCCCTGACTACTCTCTCCATGCAAAACCTTTTCCTAATGTCCAATCTAAACTTCCCCAGACTCAGCTTGAGGCCACTGCCCCTTGTTCTGTCTCCAATACCTGTGAGAAGAGCCCAGCAGCAGCCTCTCCACAATGTCCCTTCAGGCAGCTGTAGACAGCAATGAGCTCTGCCCTCAGCCTCCTCTGTTTCACACTACCCATCCCCAGCTCCCTCAGCTGCTCCTCGTCAGATTTATTCTCCAGGCCCTTCCTCAGCTTCGTTGCCCTTCTCTGGACCCACTCCAGCACCTCCACATCTCTTCTGTATTGTGGTGCCTCAAACTGAATGGGCATCTCAAGGGGTGGCCTCACCAAAGCTGAGTCCAAGGGGACAATTGCCTCCCTGCCCCTGCTGGCCACAGCATTTGTCATCCAAGCCAGGATGCCATTGACCTCCTTGGCCACCTGGGCACACTGCTGGCTTCTCTTCAGCTCCTGTCTATTACAACTCCCAGCTCCCTTCCTTCCAGCAGCTCTCCAGCCACACTGCCCCAAGCCTGTAGCATTGCTTGGGGTTGTTGTCACCCAAGTGCAGGACATGTGTGCCAGTTGGTTGTCAAAAAGACATGCCAAGGCCAGCTTTGCTACCAATGTAACTATATTTTCCACTTGAATAATTTCACTTTTACTTTAGTTGAAGACACTGCTGTGCTTATGGAGTAGTTGGGAAGACTTTTAATTGTTCAACTGCATTTGTCTTGGACTTGTTTCTCTAAGTAATTTGGTATTGTTACCTTGAGCTGTTACTGACTCCTGTGGTCAAGAACCTTGCATCTTTGGATTATCTTTGTGTTCTTGCAGTACAATAAAGCATTACAAGTAGTGTTTAGTTCAGTGTTGTGGATGGAAGGCCTACCCATCTGCCTCTCTAATTCCCCTGGAACTCTTAATCATTGAATTTGGAAGGAGAAACATCTGCTGCTGCTTCACTACCAGAAGAAATAAACCAGTGAGGGACTCTACTGCTATGTGCCTTTGTGGGAGAGATTTAAAGACCTTTTTAAGACTGCATTTTGTACATGGTTAAGCAAAAAATCTCTTGTGAGATAGTGTTGTGTGCCTTCTTATAGAGCAGAGTTAATAACCTTGCAAACTCATTCTAGATAACTCTACCCATAAGCAGTGTATGAAAGCAAGCAGCGCTACAGGCTGGGGACAGAGTGGCTGGAGAGCAGCCAGGCAGAAAGGGACCTGGGGGTGCTGGTAGATAGTAGCTGAAGATGAGCCAGCAGTGTGCCCAGGTGGGCAGGAGAGGCAATGGCATCCTGGCCTGGATCAGGAATAGTGTGGCCAGTAGGACAGGGGAGGTTATTCTGCCCCTGTACTCAGCAGTGTTCAGGCCACACCTTGAGTGCTGTGTCCAGTTCTTTGTTCCTCAATTCAAGAGAGATGTTGAGGTACTGGAACGTGTTCAGAGAAGGGCAACAAAGCTGGTGAGAGGCCTGGAGCACAGCCCTGTGAGGAGAGGCTGAGGGTGTTTAGCACTGGAGAAGAGGAGGCTCAGGGGTGACCTCATTGCTGTCTACAACTACCTGAAGGGAGGCTGTAGCCAGGTGGGGGTTGGTCTCTTCTCCCAGGCAACCAGCAACAGAAGAAGGGGACACAGTCTCAGGTTGTGCCAGGGCAGGTCTAGGCTGGATGTTAGGAGGAAGTTCTTCTCAGAGAGAGTGATTGGCATTGGAATGGGCTGCCCAGGGAGGTGGAGGAGCTGGTGTCCCTGGAGGTGCTGAAGCAAAGCCTGGATGAGGCACTTAGTGCCATGGTCTGGTTGATTGGCCAGGGCTGGGTGCTAGGTTGGACTGGATGAGCTTGGAGGTCTCTTCCAAACTGGTTAATTCTATGATTCTAAGGGACAATCCTGTCTGGTATTACTGCTTTTGGCTTTTGAATAGGACCATCAAGTGGAATCATTAAGAGTCCCAAGTTAAACCAGATCTTGTATTCCTAAATAAAATCTGTTAATATGCATCTAAGTAGAGAGAGTGAGAAAGGCTTGACAAAATTTGGGACAAATGCCGCAATGATCCACAGAAGGGAGAAGTGAATGTTAGAATATTCTATTTTATTTGCCTGGAGGTTTTTTGTGTAGTAAAATTGTATCTCAGTAGGTACTGCAAAACCCATACATTTTTTAATATCAAAATTCCTTGATGTCTTCTAGAGTTGTCAGTATCAGGCACAGCTATTTCTCTTGGTGACACTTGTACCTGCATTGCTGAATGCAGAGTTAGCCAGGGAAAGGGATAGCTCATGGCATCTATGGTGCTGTCTGAAGGGATGTAGCAAAGCAGCTGCTGTTCCAATTTAACTTTTATTATTCTTGAAGGAAAAATAAAACTGTAGTTGAAATGCAAGTCCTCAGGCTGCCTTTATCAGTTGGCCTCTTCATATATATATATATATATATCTCACAGTCTCACAGTATCACCAAGGTTGGAAGAGACCTCACAGATCATCAAGTCCAACCCTTTACCACAGAGCTCAAGGCTAGACCATGGCACCAAGTGCCACGTCCAACCTTGCCTTGAACAGCCCCAGGGACGGCGACTCCACCACCTCCCTGGGCAGCCCATTCCAGTAGCCAATGACTCTCTCACTGAAGAACTTTCTCCTCACCTCAAGCCTAAATTTCCCCTGGCGCAGCTTGAGGCTGTGTCCTCTTGTTCTGGTGCTGGCTGCCTGAGAGAAGAGAGCAACCTCCTCCTGGCTACAACCACCCCTCAGGTAGTTGTAGACAGCAATAAGGTCTCCCCTGAGCCTCCTCTTCTCCAGGCTAAACAATCCCAGCTCCCTCAGCCTCTCCTCGTAGGGCTGTGCTCGAGGCCTCTCACCAGCCTCGTTGCCCTTCTCTGGACACGTTCAAGCATCTCAATGTCCCTCTTAAACTGGGGGGCCCAGAACTGGACACAGTACTCAAGGTGTGGTCTAACCAGTGCAGAGTACAGGGGCAGAATGACCTCCCTGCTCCTGCTGGCCACACCATTCCTGATGCAGGCCAGGATGCCATTGGCTCTCTTGGCCACCTGGGCACACTGCTGGCTCATGTTCAGGCGGGTATCAATCAGCACCCCCAGATCCCTCTCTGTCTGGCTGCTCTCAGCCACTCCGACCCCAGCCTGTATCTCTGCATGGGGTTGTTGTGGCCAAAGTGCAGCACCCTGCACTTGGAGCTATTGAATGCCATCCCATTGGACCTCTCCGGTGAGCCAGGACTGCTGGAAAATGATGGAGAGTGGCTTGGCCAGCTCAGCTGCTGGCTCTCTCAGCACCCTGGGATGGATCCCATATATATTTAATTGTTTTTGTCTATTCCCCCTTCCTTTTTGTTGTTACTGCTATTGTTTTCTACTTTTCTACTTTCTTGTCAGCTGGATGCTCCTTACCTGCCATATTCCCCCTATCCTAGCTGCTTTTCTGTTGCCATATGTATGTTTCCATTTTCCTCCTCCCTTGCTTAGGTTAATTCAGGTTATTGTTTGGATTTTTTTGGTCCATGTGCATATATAGACATGCAGATAATTTTGTCTGCAGATATGCATATCTACACATAAATTTGTGTGCACAAGAATTTTGAGTGGCTGCTTGCATATGAATGTGGTAGAGAATCAGAGAATGGTTTAGGTTGGAAGAGACCTCAAGGATCATCCAGCTCCAACCCCCTGCCATTGGCAGGGACACCTCCCACTAGAAGAGGTCGCTCAAGGCCTCATCCAACCTGGCCTTGAACACCTCCAGGGAGGGAGCATCCACAACCTCCCTGGGCAACCTCTGCCAGTGCTTCACTACCTTCACTGGAAAGAACTTCTTCCTAACATCCCGTTTAAATCTCCCCTCTGCCAGTTTAAACCCATTACCCCTCATCCTGTCACTACAAGATCTTGTAAATACAGAAATATACAATTTTAAAGCAGTACACAACAGCCCTCTCAGAAATCAGAGTCCCTAGGAGGGGCTCCCAACCACCCTTCCACCTTCTTCCCACCCCTCTACCTTATCCCAGAGTTTGGCTTACGTGCGAGGTGAGCTTGGAGGATCGGCAGTGGCAGTTAGAAAGCAGAAGGATTAGTTGCACAGAAGCCACCCAGGGAGAACAGCACAGGCACCATCTGCGACAGAGACCCACACACTTTGACTCTTCTGCTCTGTCTTATCTAGTTTTGTGTTCTTGTTTTTATCCATCTCAGCAAGCCTATGAGTGCAGCAGTTTCTTTCTCACAGCCTATCATCTTTTTTTTCTCATTAAAATATTCCAATTAGCCTCAAACTAGCACACTCCCTCTGCCAGTTTAAACCCATTACCCCTTGTCCTGTCATTACAGGAGAATGTGTAGGTCAGCTCTGGTGTAATCATATGTGGGAATGCAATGTGAGAAGAATAATAATAAGCGAATGCTGGCCTTAGTTCCCACAGCTGCAGGCTACTTATCTGGGGAGAAGGATAGATAAGTGGACATCTTGTTAATGATAAAACAACAAGGCATGGTGTATGTAAAAGACTGGGTTGTTCTTGCCTAATTATGCTAATGTGTAGGTGTGTACTCTATGCTCAAGACTATATAAGAAGAGCCAAAATGATCAATAAAGGTCTCTGGTATAATTCACATTGAATCATCTGAAGTTCACGTGGCATTGCTCTGATCACACTGATCAGTGTGAGATTTGATCACCTTCTCCTGCAGCAGAAAACAGGTTACATGACTGCTACAATCATGTTAAAATGTTTTGCAGTCTTCATATTCTGTGTTTGTTCTTGATTTTTATGGCATATAGTATCCTTAGCTGAGCATCTTTGCCATTCTGTATGTGTGTGTGTACTTGCATGAGTTGCTTAAACAGGAGTCACCTGTCTGTAAGTAGGCCCTTTAAGATTTTATTTTGCTTAAACTAGGTATTTGTTTTATTTTAAATTTCATTATTTCATTTCTTAGATTTTTGGTGGTGAGAAATTTGTGTCTTGGCTTGTTTCCCCCTCTAGAGCCTGTCAGTGTTCTCCAGCTGGGTCAGAACTGTGGCAGCTTCTCTTAGCTCAAATTTCTTCCCAGAGAGAGTGATTGGCATTGGAATGGGCTGCCCAGGGAGGTGGTGAAGTTGCCATCCCTGGAGTTGTTCAAGAAAGATTGGATGAGGCACTTAGTGCCATGGTCTAGTTGATTGGGTAGGGCTGGGTGATAGGTTGGACTGGATGGTCTTGGAGGTCTCTTCCAACCTGGTTGATTCTATGATTCTATGATAGAAGAGGCAACTGTAAAATACTATCAGTTCCCATGTCATCTGACTGAGATGGAGCAGCAAGAGCAAACATCTCTCTTTTTCTGACTCCTTAAATTGATGCCAGTAAAATGATGTTTGGCAAGTCCATGACATCCAAGACAGAGGATGTAGCTATTTGCAAGTCTGATGGAGGCATTATACCAATAAACAAAGGACTAGGGGGAAGCTGACTACTCTTCTTCATCATCTATTGGCTGACATAAGCACTGTGTCCATAATTTGTCACCCAGAAGGGATAGTTTTCATCAAGTGTTCTTTTTGCCTGAATTGAGAATCTAAGGAAAGTACAGTGCAGAGTGATGCAACACCTTAACCTCTAACACACTGACAAGTTATCCATCAAGCAGTGATATTTGTGGCCCTCAATGGTGGGCACCACTTAAATCCAGCATTTACCTATGCTTAGTGCAAAATGTGCTCTGATAACTTGAATATATTTCTTATTTTCTTGGTGTGCAGTGATTGAGGTATTTCTTGACTTCTTGGTGGCTCTTTTAGTTTTGAATTGGTTTTAATATGTCAACTTCTTAAAAAGCAATGACCTTGTAGACACCTGTCATTTTTAATGCTGTTGAGGTAGTGGATCAATATTGAGCCCAAAATTCTGGGAAGTGTTTATTTTAGTTTGTCTGAACATTTTCTGTATTCAGAGTAGAACAGTTGCTGCTTTGTGAAACATCATCTGTACCCCTAAGTGTAATGCAGTAGTTAATATAAGTATGCCCTGTTGCTTCATTACACTTGCTGCAGCATCACTTTTAGGAAGGATGATGTATGTACAGGTTGCATCAAAAGGCTAAAGGTCTGTTTTTATTCTGACTTTGTCAATTTTCCTTTTACCCACAGGGTAGCTGCTTAAACTCAGTATTATCCATCTGTAAAATTAAAAGATCTTTTGAATCATTGATCATTCATTTCTCATAGAGAATTAAGACTCTTAGCTTGAAGGTCAAATATATTTGCCTGGTGCTTAAAATAAATAAGCCACCTGAGCCATGAATCAAGATGAAGTTGTGCTGCTGCTACCAGAACACAGTGAAAAATATTCTGTCTGGCTCAAACACCTTACAATTGCTTTATTATAGAATTAACCAGGTTGGAAGAGACCTCCAAGCTCATCCAGCCCAACCTATCACCCAGCCATACCAAATCAACCAGACCATGGCACTAAGTGTCTCATCCAGGCTTTTCTTGAACACCTTTAGGAACAGCGACTCCACCACCTCCCTGGGCAGCCCATTCCAATGCCAATCACTCTCTCTGCCAACAACTTCCTCCTAACATCCAGCCTAGACCTGCCCTGGCGCAACTTGAGACTGTGTCATAGTACTGAAGGTGTGGCCTGACCAGTGCTGAGTACAGGGGCAGAATAACCTCCCTTGTCCTGCTGGCCACACTGTTCCTGATACAGGCCAGGATTCCATTGGCTCTCCTGGCTACCTTGGCACACTGCTGGCTCATGTTCAGCTGCTATCTACCAGCACCCCCAGGTCTCTTTCTGCCTGCCTGCTCTCCAGCCACTCTGTCCCCAGCCTGTAGCACTTCTGTATTCAGACTCTAAGAGTGGCATATACCTTTCTCTTGGTAAAATGTGATCTTCCATACACACTTAGGCACAAAGTTGTACTCTGTGTGTGAGGGGAGGAAGGAACATTTAGTTTTTTCTCTTCTGTCAAGCTCACCAAAGCTTACATTGCCCTAGCTATTACTGCATTGTGTCTATGTTTTCTCCCATTTCCCCATCCTAGTGATCTAAACATGCTCTCAGGACTCCAGCAGCCTGTTTGGCTGTGTGTTACACCGGGGAACTCATTCTTAGTTCATTCTGTTTAAGTGGCAGCTAAGGTAGAACGTACTTGCTGTTGTCAATTGCCACATGACTACCTATGGTGACACTTAACTCTTTCTGTGTTTTTCCAAATGATCATTTAAGGAAATAATTGCAAGAGGAGCCAATGGGTCGGGCCGAGAGATGGAAGAAAGATGTAATAGAATAAAATGACAGAATTTTCTAAACATATTCTTGTGCCAGTTTAGGTAACTGGGATTTTGTTCTTTTCTGAGAGCAGATGGAGCTGGTTAACAGCATGCTCTGGAGTAGCATCAGTCACGGTATAAAATGAGCTTTCTGGCTTAAAATCCAAGGGAGCTCCCTTCTTAAAGAATATACCAGAACTGCAAGCTGATTTGTACAATTGCCATACTTACAAAAACAATAAAATTATGCCTAAACCCAACACTAATGAGTCAAAGCTGTCTGCTAGGATTTAACAGCAATAAAGATTTAATTTACATTTCTTGCAGGAAAAGACTTCAATAATCTGTGCTATCTCATGCTCAACAATAATGAGCAGAAACAATCCCAACAGCAAAGTTCCTAAATAGGTCTGTAATTCAAAAGTGCCAAAGAGCTCAGAACTGATTTATCCTGTCATATGCAGAAATAATGCATGGTTTCTGCTTTGCTCCCCATTCCTCTCCCCTGGTCTCTGATAATCCTCGTGGCCCTTTTCTGGACACCTTCCAGCACATCCGTATCCCTCTTGTCCCAGGGGCTCCAGAACTGCATGCAGTAGTCCAGGTGGGGTCTCACCAGAGCGAAGTAGAGGGGGAGGATCACTTCCCTCACACTGCTGGCCACACTTCTCCTGATGCAGCCCAGGTTCTGGTTTGCTTTCTGGGCTGCAAAAGCACTCTGACAGCTCATATTGAGCTTCTCATCCAGCAGCACCCCCAAGTCCCTCTCCTCAGGGCTGCTTTCCAGCCAGTCACTGCCCAGTCTATATTGGTGCTTGGGATTGCCCTGAACCGGATGCAGGACTTTGCCCTTGGTCTTGTTGAACTTCTTGGGATTCGCCTGGGCCCAGCTCTCCAGCCTGTCAAGGTCCCTCTGGGTGGATCCCTTTTCTCCAGCATGTCAGCCACACCACACAGCTTGGTGTCATCAGCAAACTTGCTGAGAGCGCACTCAATGCCTCTGTCCATGGCAGTGACAAAGATGTTGAACAAGACTGGTCCCAGGACTGATCCCTGAGGGACTCTGCTTGTCACTGGCCTCCATGGGAACATGAAGTCATTGACAGCCACTCTTTGGGTGTGGCCATCAAGCCAGTTCTCTATCCATCTAGTAGTCCATCCCTCAAACCCATGTGTCACCAGTTTGGAGATCAGGGTGTCATGCAGGACAATGTTGAAGGCTTTGCTCAGGTCCAGATAAATGGCATATGACACGGAGTCTCCCTTTGATTAGTTTCAGCTGGCCTGGCTATGTCCCCATCCAAGATCTTGCCCACCCCTCAGCCTACTGCTCTGGTGGGAGGATGTTGGAAAAGCACAGCTTTGGCACTGTGGGAGCACTACTGTGCGGTAGTGAAAACACTGGTGTGTTATTAACACCATGCCAGAGACTACAGCAAAACAGCACTAGAGGAGATGCTGTAGGGAGATCTAACTCCACTGCAGCCAAACCAAATGCATTAGACTTGAATGTTTTGTGCTTTTAATGATGTTTAAGATGTGTAGACTTGAATACTGCATATGGTCAGTGAAGGAGAAGGAAAGAACTTGCTGTATCTGCAAAACACTCTGTGACTGCCTTTCGGATCAGTGCTGGGCCCAGTCCTGTTCAATATCTTTACTGATGATCTGGACCAGGGGATTGAGTCCAGCATCCGTAGGTGTGCAGATGACACCCAGATAGGAGCAGGTGTCAATCTGTTGGAGGGTAATAGAGCCCTGCAGAGGGACCTTGACAAGCTGGATGGGTGGGCAGAGGCCAGTGGGATGAGATTTAACAAGGCCAAGTGCAGGATTCTACACTTTGACCACAACAACCCCAAGCAACACTACAGGCTGGGAACAGAGTGGCTGGAGAGCAGCCAGGCAGAGAGAGACCTGGGGGTGCTGGTAGATAGAAGCTGAACATGAGCCAGCAATGTGCCCAGGTGGCCAAGAGAGCCAATGGCATCCTGGCCTGTGTCAGGAATACTGTGGCTAGTAGGATGAGGGAGGTTATTCTTCCCCTGTACTGATCACTGGAGTGATGGTTTGGGAGTTACCTGCCACCCCACACTTAAGAAAATCACCCAGTCTAGACTCAGCCAGCTGGAAGTTAAAGAATGAAGCTATATTTACAGCTTAGCACAATATACAATACACAAATATATACAGTTATATACAAGTTAAAAGTAATACAGACACACAATACTCCTCCCAAGGAGGGCTCCTGACCCAGTCCCCCCTTCCCTCTCCCTCTTTCCCTTAAGAAATAACCAGATCAACACATGTCTATCTGACATGATAAATCTGAGTTGAGATGTCAAAAAAGGCAACAAGGAGGTTAGAGGAAAAAGGGTTAGGTGGATTAGAGAGTTAAGTCAGGGACAGCCACAGAGACCAGACTGCCAGAAAGAAGGAACAGCCCAGAAGTGAGAGCTGAGCAGTGTGTGAGGAGTGTCTTATCTGTATTTTGACTAGTTGTGTTTCTCAGCGGAGAAATGGGTGATACAGGTGTTATGGAGGCAGGAATTAATTAGGCCGAGTCAGGAATTTATAAAAATAGAGTTATTTTATTTCCCAAAAACTGCCCCCAAAACTATATCCAGAAGATAATTTAGATTTAATTAGCAGGTTCTTTCTTGGTTGGTTGAGAATATCTGCACAATAGGATGCCACAGGTAAACTTGACTAATTTGAAGTCAGGAGTTGGAAAAGGCTTGTGCTATTAATATAGAGTTCCCAAGTATCAAATCAGGCTGAGCCGTAGGCTACTGACGACAGCTGGCTTGAAAGCAGGACGATTCAAAGGGCTGTGCTGTGGTCTTTTCAGAAAGCTTCAGGGTTGTTAGGAAGCGATAAGCAGCACAATAGGACACTTAAGGTGAAGTCCTTCAGAGCTTGTCTTCGGAGCAAGAAAAGGCTCACTGCATAGAAGCTATCCAGGTGGGGGGAGAAGAACTCGAAGCAGGCACACCAAGGCGGGAACGCGATCCAAAGCGGGGACGAACTCCACGGCAGAGCACCCCAAGGCGGGAACACCCCAAGGCGGGAACCCCTCGATATTTATACCCTTCCTCAGACAAAGAGCAGAGTTACCACTGCCTAGGCGCGAAAAGCTCACAGCCAATCCTCATTCGAATGCAGCGCGGGCCCGGCACGGGACACTCCTTGTGCCAGAAGGGTCCCCCCTGCTCTCCCCCCCCCCTTCACGCCTGCAGGGCAGGGGGGGGAGAAACAGGTCTGTTTGCGCCTTTTTTCCTCTCCCATTCAAACCACAGAGGGAGAGGAAATTTCTGGGGTACACGGGACCTCCAGGACAAAAGGGTACATGTGTTTTCTTTCTTCTCACCGCTAAGGATTTAATTTCTCTCAGTAAAATATTCCAATTAGTTTCAAACCAGCTCCACTGGTTTGCAAGTATCTCTGTAGCCTGCCCAGGTCCCTCTGGTTGGATCCCTTCCCTGCAGTATGTCAGCCACACCACACAGCTTGGTGTGGTTGATGAACTTGCTTAGGCTGCCACAATGCTGCTCTCCGTGTTGCTGATGAAGATGCTAAACAAGATTGGTTCCAGTACTGATTCTTGAGGCACTCCACTTGTCACTGCCTCCACTGGGGCATGGAGCCCTTGACAGCCACTCTCTGCGTGTGGCCATCAAGGCAGTTCTTTGTCCACTTTATCTTTGTCCATTCTTTGAACCTATGTTGTACTAGCTTGGAGACCAGGATGTTGTGTAGGACAGTGTCAAAAGGCTTTGCTCAGGTGCAGGTAAATGGGTAGGCTGCTCACCCTTAATCTATGAATGTTGTGACCTTCTCATAGGAGGCCACCAGGTTTGTCAGGCAGGATTTGCCCTTGGTGAAACTGTGCCCATATCAGTGTTTTTAAATGGTTTTCTTTTTTAATGCTGTTGAGATACTGCAGATGGATCCAGCTCATTCATCGTTATAACAAAGGATGAAGCTCCATCCATTTTACTGCTGTCCTTTTGCAGGTAGGCATTTGCTGGATGTTGTGTGCCATGCAGATGCCTGCCATTGGCTTCGCCTTGACAGCAGCTGCCCCAGGGAGGAATAAGCAATTGCCAACGTTATTTTTATTTTCATAGAATCACAGAATGGTTTAGGTTGGAAGGGACCTCAAAGCTCAGCCAGTTTCCAACCCCCTGCCATAGGCAGGGACACCTCCCACTAGAACAGATCGCTCTTGATCTCATCCAACCTGGCCTTGAACACCTCAAGGGAGGGAGCATCCACAGCCTCCCTGGGCAACCTGTGCCAATATCTCACCATACTCACTGCAAAGATCCCTTTCCTAACATCTACTTTCAATCTGCCCTCTGCCACTTTAAACCCATTACCCCTCATCCTGTCATTACCAGACCTTGTCAATAGTCTCTCCCCAGTCTTTCTGTAGGCCCAATTTATATTCAGGACAGTCTTTGGGATTGTAGTCATGGCCAGGAGGTCCCATGAGATTGAATAGAGCTTTCCAGTAATGTCACATTCTTTTTACTTGAAATTCCACAGACCTCCAGTGTGCGTAGATACATATGCTTGTAAGCGTCCTGGATCACATGTAATCCTTGAAGACCATAAATCTAGCTGTAAACTGGAAATGTTCTTGCATATTTTCAGTGTAGAAAAATCTGAAAGAGTAAAGTTGCATCAGGAGTTTAGAATGCTACAGAATGACACCATTTGGTGGTGTTTGTTGGTGTATGTGAGCTGTACTTTTGTTTAGAAATGTGGTCAAAGTCACAGAATCATAGAATCAACCTGGTTGGAAGAGACCTTCAAGCTCATCCAGTCCAACCTATCACCCAGCCCTGTCCAATCAACTACACCATGGCACTAAGTGCTTCATCCAGTCTTTTCTTGAACACCTCCAGGGATGGCAACTCCACCACCTCCCTGGGCAGCCCATTCCAATGCCAGTCACTCTCTCTGGCAACAACTTCCTCCTAACATCTATGATCTATGAGGTCTCTTCCAACCATGGTGATACTGTGATACAACTAACCCACACAGATTCTATGATGTGGTTGGTAGAACTGTTTTTGCAGAATGTCTCTATACAGTCAAATGAAATGATTTAGGAACAATCTTTAGAAAGGTTTATAACTAGAGAGGCTTGCAGCACAAACTGCCACTGAAAGGGCAAGCAGAAAATTTTACAAAGTTGAGTAAACAGAGTTAGGTTGAGTAAAGAGTTCAGGTACTCAGTGGTCAAAAGCCTCAATATTTGTGCTCCAAGAGCATAAACAGGAAAATAGATGTAGTGAAAGCCAGGTGGTGGACTTAACGTGGTAATGATGTGATGTGGCTGTGCTGCTTGTGCAGTCCAGATTGAGCACGCTGTCTGAGAAGGCCCACGGGCACGACAGAGGTCTTCTGTGGCTCTCAGGAAGTCAATGGGTGGTCAGCATCCACCTGGGCAAAGCAGGGTCCAGGTTCGCAGGCTGGAGCAGTCCGATGGAGTGCTGTGTATAGCAAGGAGTCGGCCCTCGGGCTGGCACTGCAGGCTGGAGCGGCGGCCGGCAAGTCCCAATGTCGAAACTCATTGCTAGGTCGTTGCTGGGTCGTTAACTGTATTCAGGCTTAATCAGGCAGGGTCAGGCTGCCAGTCGTAGGCAAGTCCCTGCTTAGACGCACAATGCAAAGTGTGGTGGCACACAGTGGCATGTAAACAAAAGCAGTGGCAAACAAACAAAGGTAGCAGCAGCAGGCAGCGAACAAGCAGGGAGAGGTGAGCACCTTGTCTACCTGTATTCTCCCATTTATCAGATGTGGGCTGAGATTAATGGTCCTTGGGCCACAATATCATCCAATTGGCTTTTGGTAGTCAGCCAAAACATACCAAATTAGGCAGGGTCCACAGGCCTGGCTCCCCCAAATATGGGAAGAGCACAGGCCTTGCACCCGGTAGGCCATAAGCTAGGCACGTGGGCTTACACAACAGCGTTACACAACCTGGGCCCTGGGCAGGCCAGACTTTATGGTGCCAGGCCCTTTGTGGCCCTTTGTGTCTGTGTGATAGGTAAACATGTATAAGCCTATTTGGGCCTGTGGGCCCTCCAGGACACCGGGTAGCAGAAGACTCCATTGTTAACCTTGTTCAGATGTCTGCACCTTCGTTACTACACAGTTTTGGTGTTTATTTGTGGTTGTTGCAAATACAAATGAAACAATATTTAATGTTTTGGCTTAATTGTCACTATCCCATGGCTCCTAAATAAGTATACACTGTAAATTTGTTGGTACTGCATTGTGAATACTTTGCCTTTAGCTAAAGCTGTGTGAGGGCACTGGATGATAAAAGCCTGTTGCCCAAGAACAGCGGAAGTTGAAACGTGAAGACCTTTAAGTCATGCATACACCACTGAAAGTAAAATTTGATCTGCATAAGTTATTTTCTGCAGTTGGTGTTATACAAGCTAAAAACAAAAGAAGTTTCAAGGTGGGCTGTAAAGTTCCCCCCCCATGCCATGGATTTTATGTGGATATCAAGGGAACAGTGAAAACTAATGTACATTTTGTTGTCAGAAGTGGCAGTAAGCATGGAAGGCAGCAATGGGAACATGCACAGGTCACTGTTTCCAGCCCTTTCCACATATGTGGCCGGGCTCTTTGCACTATTGCCGTAGCTGAACACATGAGCTTTGATGGCTTGAAGTCACAGAATCGCAGAAATATCCAGGTTGACAAAGCCCCTCAGGATCACCAAGTCCAACCTATAACCCTACTCTACAAGATTCACCTTAGAACATATCCCCAAGCACCACATCCAAACAGCCATTAAACACATCCACGCTGGGTGACTCCATCACCTCCCTGGGCAGCTTATTCCAGTTCCTGACCACCCTCTCCATGCAAAACCTTTTCCTAATGTTCAATCTAAACTTTCCCAGACTCAGCTTGAGGCCACTGCCCCTTGTTCTGTGTCCAATACCTGTGAGAAGAGCCCAGCAGCAGCCTCTCCACAATGTCCCTTCAGGCAGCTGTAGACAGCAATGAAGTCTCCTCTCAGCCTTCTCTTGTTCACACTAACCATCCCCAGCTCCCTCAGCTGCTCCTCGTCAGATATATTCTCCAGGCCCTTCCCCAGCTTCGTTGCCCTCCTCTGGACCCACTCCAGCACCTCCACATCTCTCTTGCATTGCGGTGCACCAAACTGAACACAACACTCGAGGGGTGTCCTCACCAAAGCTCAGTCCAAGGGGACAATTGCCTCCTTGCCCCTGCTGGCCACAGCATTTGTCATCCAAGCCAGGATGCCATTGACCTCCTTGGCCACCTGGGCACACTGCTGGCTCCTCTTCAGCTCCTGTCTATTACAACCCCCAGCTCCCTTTCTGCCAGGCAGCTCTCCAGCCACACTGCCCCAAGCCTGTAGCATTGCTTGGGGTTGTTGTCACCCAAGTGCAGAAACTGGCAATTGGCCTTGTTGAAACTCATCCCATTAATGGTGGCCCATTGATCTAAGCCCATCCAAACCTCTCTGCAGAGCCTCTTTACCCTCATTCAAATCAACACTGCCACCTAACTTGGTGTCATCTGCAGACTTGCTGCTGACACTCTCTATGCCTGAATCAAGGTTGTCACAGGATCACACAGGGTCATAGGATGTTAGGGATTGGAAGGGACCCACAGAGATCATCAAGTCCAACTCCCTGCCAGAGCAGGACAATACTATCTAACACAGATCACAGAGGAACACAAGTGGTCCCAACACAGATCCCTGAGGAACACCACTAGTGCCCATCACCAACTGGATTTAACTCCATTGACCACCACTGTCTGGGCCCTCCTGACCAGCAGTGCTTTATCCAGAAGACAGTGTGCTTAGCCAAGCCATGAGTAGCCAATTTGTCTGCAAGAATTTCGTGGAGAACAATATCAAAGACTTTTCCAAAGTCTAGGAATACAACATCAACAGCCTTTCCCTCATCCATTAGCTGAGAGATCTTGGCATAGAAAGAGATCAGGTTGGTCAGGCAGGACCTGCCCCTCATGAATCCATGCTGACTTGCCCTGATCCCCTGATTGTTGTTTATGTGACATACGATGGCATTCGAGATGCTCTGCTCTATTACCTTCTCTGATACTGAAGTCAGACTGACAGGTCTGTAGTTTCCCAGATCTTCCTTTCTGCCCTTCTTGAAGACAGATGTCACATTTGCTGCCCTCTAGACCAGATGGAGAGCAGTGGCAAGTGGTGTCCCTCAGGTCCTGGGACCTGTACTACTTGATGTTTTTATCAGTGATATAGACAGTGGGATCAAAGACACCACCAGCAAGTTTGCATATGACACCAAGCTGAGGGGTGCTGTTGATAAGCCAGAGGAATGAGATGTCCCTGCAGGGACTGGCTTAGGGAGCTGGGGTAGTTCATCCTGGGGAGAAGAATGCTCTGGGGAAACCTGCTAGCAGTCTTCCAGTGTCTAAAAGGGGGGGGCTACAAGAAGGATGGGGAGAGATTGTTTACAAAAGCCTGTAGTGATAGGATGAGGGGCAATGGTTGCAAATGAGAGAAGAGTAGATTTAGATTGAATGTTAGGAGGGCAGTTGAGGTCCCATCCCTGGAGATATTCAAAGTGAGGCTTGACAAGGCTCTGGACAACTTGATCTAGTTCAGGATGCTTGCTGCAAGGTGGTTGTACTAGATGACCTTTAGAGGTGCATTCTATGATTCTGTGAAAGGTCTGTCCCTATGATACATGAAAAATCAGCATGTCACTACATGTGGTTTTTTAAACATGCTAAGTGAAACAGAAAGTAAAAGAAGATTATATTGTCCTATGTTTCTGTGATTGTATGACTAGAGAGGCATATATAAGCTCAAAAGGAGGAATTTTTGAAGGATCTTTTGGGTGGTTCTACAATTTTCATTTTGTCTTTCCCCCTCTCACCTTCTCTCCAGTTCAGGCAGTATATAGACATGTATGGATAAAGGTATAGACATGTGTGGATAAGGGTCACTTGTTTTCATTTATCTATCTAGGTACTGAATTAAAGCACATGTAGTTTTCATAGTTCCCCTGACTCCCATCCTAGGAAAGAGGAGAAGAAAAGGGAAATGAGAGCTTTAATTTAAACTTCTAGTGTTTAGAATAGTAGTTTTGAGTTCTGAGGTAAAGAGCAAGGATACTGACAAGCCTACACACTCAACTCTTTCAATTGGGTTTGCTTCTGATTTAAGGAGATGTATCAAAAAAAAAAAAAAAAAGCTAGGGAGAGACTTTTTAGGCTCTCAGGGAGTGACAGGACTAGGGGGAATGGAGCAAAGCTGGAGATGAGTAGGTTCAGACTGACTGTCAGGAGGAAGTTGTTGAGCATGAGAGTGGTGAGAGCCTGGAATGGGTTGCCCAGGGAGGTGGTTGAGGCCCCATCCCTGGAGGTGTTTAAGGCCAGGCTGGATGAGGCTGTGGCCAGCCTGATCTAGGGTAGGGTGTCCCTGCCCATGGGGAACTGGATGATCCTTGTGATCCCGTCCAACCCTGACTGATTCTACGATTCTGTGATTCTATGAATGGCAGTGAAAATGAATTCTGTGCATCCAGAGGAAATGTTTCCTTGTTATAATTGAGCTGGAGATCTTACTTGCATCTTTCTTCACAAAATTCAGTCTTTTGCTTTTGAAGGGTTTTATGTGCTCAGTGCATCTTTTTTTCCCTGAGGCTTGATAGCTACAGTCCAAATTGTCCTTTTTCAAATGACTTTAACTTTCGATTTCCAATTTTCCGTGCTTTACACTGTATTTGAGCTCATCTATATTTTCAGTGATCATTAATCAGGAATGTCACTTTATATCGAAGATAAGATGTAAAAAATCTCTCTCTACTCCTAATCCATTTATGTGTGGCTGGAGTCTTAATGAAAAACAAAGATTGCCTTTTTCTGGATTTGGGTATTGCTGATAGCCTTTCGATTTAATATTTTAAACCACTATTAGCTTAAAAATGAGACAGGGAGATAGAGATTAACATTTCAGCCATGTAAAATTTTAATCTTTAGGCAAAATTCATGTATAGATTTAAAAATGCTTTATAAGTACACTAATGATTATAATACTGGCCAAATAATTAATTAAAATGTGAAATACTAGCAGGTTTTTGATGGCCATTTGTTTTCTTACTCTGCTGTCAGCCAGCATGTATTTCANATCCAGGCTGCACACCCCCAGCTCCCTCAGCCTCTGCTCTCAGGGCTGTGCTCCAGCCCCCTCACCAGCCTTCTCGACCTTCTTTGGACGCATTCCTGTATCTCAACATCTCTGTTGAATTGAGGAGCCCAGAACTGGACACAGTACTCAAGGTGTGGCCTGAGTAGTGCTGAGTACAGAGTAAGAATAGCCTCCCTTGTCCTACTGGCCACACTGTTCCTGATCCAGGCCAGGATGCCATTGGCTCTCTTGGCCACCTGGGCACACTGCTGGCTCATGTTCAGCTACTATCTACCAGCACTCTCTGGTCCCTTTCTTCCTGGCTGCTCTCAGCTACTCTGTCCCCAGCCTGTAGCACTGCCTAGGGTTGTTGTGGCCAAAGTGTCGAACCCTGCACTTGGCCTTGTTCATTCTCATCCCATTGGCCTAGCCTGTCAAGGTCTCTCTGCAGGGCTCTCCTACCCTCCAAGAGATTGACACCTGCTCCTAGCTTGGTGTTATCTGCAAACTTACTGATGCTGGATTCAATTCCTTGGTCCAGATCATCAATAAAGATATGGAACAGGACTGGGCCCAGCACTGATCCCTGGGGCACACCACTAGTGACAGCTGCCAACTGGATGTGGCACCATTCACCACCACCCTCTAGGCCCGGCCCTCCAGCCACTTCTTGAGCTATTTCAGAGTGAATCTGTCCAAGCCATGAGCTGTCAGCTGTGCCAGGAGCTTGCTGTGTCAGACGGTATATATACACACACACCTCAGTCTCCATATATTGATGTGTATATGCACACACTCATACTTCTCTGTGTGTATATGTACATCAGTGTAATACTTCTTTAATACTGCAGTATCAGACAGAATCAGTAAAAGTCTTTTGGCGTAACTTACGTTTCCACTGGTGGTGATGGGTGTGCTTCATTTATTCCATGTGATGTAAATGTATTCCTTGGAAACAATTCTGGAATGGGTCCTTTAAAATAAATAAACAAGAACTGACAGGATATGAGACATTTGTAAGGTACAGAAGGAGAATGAGTCAATTTGTTTAGGTGTTACTGATACTCTGCTCTTGAGTTTCTCTAATGCCTTTGCAGCCAGTTGCTGCTAATCCGGGATGCCATGCAGGTGTATCACCTCAGGACTATTCACAATGTACTCAGAGAAGTCAGAAATATGATAAAATATTGGAATCATGATGTTCAGACTGTCTGTTGTGTTTTAGTGGACATGCAAATGGGATTAGACACATTCGGGGTCGTTACTGTTTAACATTGTTGTGGAGGCAGGGAATTAATGTGGCCGAGTCAGGAATATATGTAAAAAAAGAATTATTTTATTTTCCTGAAACCCTCCCCAGAACTATATACAGGAACGAATTTAGTTTTCATTAGCAGATTCAGGTTGATTGAGAAGATCTTACAGGGATACCATA
>WAAF01003585.1:0-17007 GCA_013400475.1 Tricholaema leucomelas | reverse complement strand
TCTATGATTCAGGGTTTAAAATCAGCAGTCTTTCTAAGATGCATGTGGGGACAGAATGACAACAACAAAAAAGCCTTTCCTGGCTGGTTTTGTGCTTCTCCTTTTCAAGGGAAACAGGATTTTTTTTTGTTCAGTTGAAAGCCAGAGGTCTAAATCAGATGTCAGCATACATGTTTTAACAAATAACCTAGAAATGTGCTATTTACACCCTGGACAGAGAGAGAGATTTGCCATTGGAATGAGCTGCCCATGGAGGTGGTGGGGTCACCGTTCCTGGAGGTGTTCAAGAAAAGCCTGGATGAGGCATTTAGTGCCATGGTCTAGATAACTGGCTAGGGCTGGGTGCTAGGTTGGACTGGATGATGTTGGAGGTCTCTTCCAACCTGGTTGATTCTATGATTCTATGATTCAGGGTTTAAAATCAGCAGTCTGACTAAGATGCATGTGGGGACAGAACAACAAAAAAAAAAAAGCCTTTCCTGGCTGTTTTTGTACTTCTCCTTTTCAAGGGAAACAGGTTTTTTTTATTCAGTTCAGTGTTCTGACAATAGAAATTTGTAATGCAAATGCTTCCCATCTCCCCATGAAAGCCAAGTAAAAAGCAAGGGCTTCATGTGTCAGCACTGTCGAATTTGATGTGAGAACCATTTACTAGAGTCTCCTGCAGCAAACTGACCAAATCAGATTTGCTGATGGACTACAGCTTACATCTGTATCCATCTCGGCAAAGGAGTGCAGAGAAAACAGTCACCTTGTGCCGTCCATAAGCAACTTTCAACATGCACAAGGCCCATTATGTGAGCAATTAGTGAGCAGGGTTAAGTTTTACATTGCAGCACAAATCTTCTTGAAAAAGGAAAAAAAAAAAACAGTGAACAGAGAGGAGAATTTTTTTCCAGACACTGTTTTGTCTCTGCATGTTGGAGCAAATTAGTGCCATGGTCTAGTTGGTCTAGTTGATTGGATAGGGCTAGGTGATAGGTTGGACTGGATGATGTTGGAGGTTCTCTTCCAACCTGGTTGATTCTATTCTATTCTATTCTGTTCTATTCTATTCTATTCTATTCTATTCTATTCTGTTCTATCTTGGAGGTCTCTTCCAACCTGGATGATTCTATGATTCTATGAACTGGAGAAAAAGGAATCTGCAGAGAGACCTTCTGGCTCTCTACAGCTCCTGTCAGGAAGTTGGAGCCAGCTGGGGTTTATCTCTTCTCCCAAGGAACAAGTGACAGGGACCTCAAATGGTGCAAAGGGAGGTTTAAGATGGACATGAGAAGATATTTCTTCTCTGGAAGAGGCTGCCTTGGGAAGTGGTGGAGTTTAAAAGATGATTTAAAAGGTACTGAAGGAAAGGGTTTACTGGTGACCATTTAATTACCAAATCAGATTTGCTGATGGACTACAGCTTACATCTGTATCCATCTCGGCAAAGGAGTGCAGAGAAAACAGTCACCTTGTGCCGTCCATAAGCAACTTTCAACATGCACAAGGCCCATTATGTGAGCAATTAGTGAGCAGGGTTAAGTTTTACATTGCAGCACAAATCTTCTTGAAAAAGGAAAAAAAAAAACCAACAGTGAATAGAGAGGAGAAATTTTTTTTCAGACACTGTTTTGTCCCTGCATGTTGGAGCAAATTAGTGCCATGGTCTAGTTGATTGGACAGGGCTGGGTGCTAGGTTGGACTGGATGATCTTGGAGGTCTCTTCCAACATGGTTCATTCTATGATTCTATGATTCCATGATTCTATGATTCCATGATTCTATGATTCCATGATTCTATGAACTGGAGAAAAAGGAGTCTGCAAGGAGACCTTCTGGCTCTCTACAGCTCCTGTCAGGAAGTTGGAGCCAGCTGGGGTTTATCTCTTCTCCCAAGGAACAAGTGACAGGGACCTCAAATTGTGCAAGGGGAGGTTTAAGATGGGCATGAGAAGATATTTCTTCTCTGGAAGAGGCTGCATTGGGAAGTAGTGGAGTTTAAAAGATGATTTAAAAGGTGCTGAGGGAAATGGTTTACTGGTGACCTGGCTATGCTGGGTTAATCATTGGACTCAATGAACTTAAAAGTCTCTTCCAATCAAAATGATTTCATGATTTCTTGATGCTGTGAGTTTAAATTCTATCAGTTGAGTTGTCCCTGGTTAGTCATAAATTACCTTACCAGAGAGGAAAATTCTGCCTGTGTTTTAATGTTTAAAATGTTCCTGCAATGAGACTGTGAAGACAAGTCAGATCAGAGGGATGAGTAGCATAGTGCTCTGCAGAAAGACTACGTGATCTGATGGGCAACACTCAGGTGAGATTGACTCTTTGTTGGATCTGCTGCCCTGCCAGCTGCGCCACCTGAACAGCCAAAGGCCATCCTGCACCTGTGGATGACCAGCTCTGAGATGAGGTTTGCTGCCATGTGTCTGGCTCACAATAGATGGGACAGGAGGAATATTCTCCATGTAGCTGCAGCTGAACTGAACGGCTGCTGCCAAGCCACAAATTCAGGTTGTATCCTTCAAACTTTCCTGGCACTCTCAAGGATGAAAATTTATATTTACTTGAACAGCAGCTAAGGTAGCTGGAAACTGCAGTTGGATTCAGATAGTCACAGAATCAGAGAATCAGTCAGGGTTGGAAGGGACCACAAGGATCATCTACTTCCAACCCCCTTGCCATGCCCATGGACACTCTACCCTAGAGCAGGCTGGCCACAGCCTCATCCAGCCTGGCCTTAAATACCTCCAAGGATGGAGCTTCAACCACCTCCCTGGTCAACCCATTCCAAGCTCTCACCACTCTCATGCTGAAGAACTTCCTCCTCCTAGTCTTTAATGAAATTAACATTGTAAGATCCAATGGACACAACAGATTCTAAATCACTTCTTGCTTCATCATAATACATATTATGCATTAAAAGCTTCATCACTAATGCATATTCAACTGCAAGTTAAAATTCTGTTTGCTCTTCAGTGCTGCAAATGAGCTGAGAGAGGTTATTTCAAACAAGGAATATGTGGGCTACAGAGCTGCTTCAAAGAAGAAAGGTCTGGAGAGAAAGTCTTACAAGGAGCAGCTGTGGGAACTGGGGTGTTTAGTCTGGAGGATGCTGAGGGGAGATCTCATTGCTCTCTACAACTCCTTGAAAGGAGATTACAGTGAGGTGGGGATCAATCTCTTCTCCCTATAGAATGAAAGGAAATGCCCTGGAATTGTTCCAGGAGAGCTTTAGATTGGAGATTATGAAAAATCATTTTCCTGGAAGAGTGGTCAGGCATTGGGACAGACTGACCAGGAAGGAGTCACAGTGCCTGGAGGTGCTCAAGAAACACGTGGACACGACACAGGGCTGGATGACCATGGTAGTGTTGGATCAGTGGTTGGCCTCAATGACCTTAAAAGACTTTTCCAACCAGAACAGGTCTACAATTCTAAGAGTTGTTGCTTTATATGATACCTGCCAGGGTACTGATCTCAGCCAAGCACCCTTTAGTGCTGTAAGTGACCTATGGCAGTCAGCGGGCAGGATGCTTTGTCAGACAAAGTGCTATGAAAAGCTCCTTGTAGGAAATAAGATGTGTCAGAACCACATCCAAATTGTTCCAAGAGTCAGTTAAAACAAACAAGGACATTAAAAAGTCTGTATATATATATGCAGTTGCTGAGTACACAGGTAAATAAATTTGTCTTGATGATCAAGAACTTCTGTAAGTGCCACCTGTATCATTCAAAGTATGTAGCACCCCTCAATGGCAGCATCTTTAGTGTGTTAGGTCCTCTTCTAAACAAGAGTCTTCATTTAGCATTGGAATGGGCTGCCCAGGGACATGGTGGAGTCGCCATCCCTGAAAGTGTTGAAGAAAAGCCTGCATGAGGCACTTAGTGCCATGGTCTGGTTGACTGGAGAGGGCTGGGTACTAGGTTGGACTGGATGATTTTGGAGGTTTCTTCCAACCTGCTTGATTCTATGATTCTATGATTATCAATTGAATGCTTTGATTCACATTAGAAAGCACAGAACAAATATTGTTGCCCCTCTAACAAACCTTTTTTTACTAATACTTTCCAGTATCTGAAGGGAGCCTACAGAAAGGCTGGGGAGGGACTATTTACACGGTCTAGTAATGTTAGGATGAGGGGGAATGGGTTTAAGCTGGCAGAGGGGAGATTTAGACTGGATGTTAGGAGGAAGTTCTTTACAGTGAGGGTGGTGAGACACTGGCACAGGTTGCCCAGGGAGGTTGTGGATGCTTCCTCCCTGGAGATGTTTAAAGCCAGGCTGGATGAGGCCCTGAGCAACCTGCTCTAGTGGGAGGTGTCCCTGCCTATGGCAGGGGGTTGGAGCTGGATGATCCTTGAGGTCCCGTCCAACCTAAACCATTCTATGATTCCATTCTATGATTCTATGATTCTAATCAAAATGCATCTCCAAAGAAGCAGCAGGCAACACTTCTGCAGGTTGCTATGGAAGGAGTTCTCCTACCTTGATGGCAGTGGAGGCAATCTGGATGTGGTGGAGTCTGCGCAGTGTGCTGTCCCTGTCAATGAAGTAGGAGGCTGCAAGCTGATGCAGAGTCTCCAGAGTCACGGCAGAGCTGTTGGTGCTGGGATCACTTCCTTCCGACCTCTTGCTCAGCTTCCGTTTGTCCACAAAAATTGTGAGTGACTCCTCTCCTGAGCAGGAGAACAGAAACCACAGCATTATCATAGTATCATAGTCTCACAGTATCATCAGGGTTGGAAGAGACCTCACAGATCATCAAGTCCAACCCTTCACCACAGAGCTCAAGGCTAGACCATGGCACCAAGTGCCACGTCCAATCCTGCCTTGAACAGCTCCAGGGACGGCGACTCCACCACCTCCCTGGGCAGCCCATTCCAGTAGCCAATGACTCTCTCAGTGAAGAACTTTCTCCTCACCTCAAGCCTAAACTTCCCCTGGCGCAGCCTGAGGCTGTGTCCTCTCGTTCTGGCGCTGGCCACCTGAGAGAAGAGAGCAACCTCCCCCTGGCCACAACCACCCCTCAGGTAGTTGTAGACAGCAATAAGGTCTGCCCTGAGCCTCCTCTTCTCCAGGCTAAACAATCCCAGCTCCCTCAGCCTCTCCTTGTAGGGCTGTGCTCGAGGCCTCTCACCAGCCTCGTTGCCCTTCTCTGGACATGCTCAAGCATCTCAATGTCCCTTCTAAACTGGGGGGCCCAGAACTGAACACAGTACTTGAGGTGTGGTGTAACCAGTGCAGAGTACAGGGGCAGAATGACCTCCCTGCTCCTGCATTCATCAGTGACATCTTCCACAAGCCTCATTTTCCCAGAATAAGGTGGCAAGCTGGATTTTTCCCTAGCTGGTGTCTGATACTCCTTTCTGGGGTCAGGGGTAGATACATCAGTGTCTAGGCACATGGACAACAGAAACTACTCCTGGTATTTTATGCTTTGTTGTTGTTGTTTGTTTTGTTACCTCCTATGTACAGCTAAGCAACAGGACAGATTCATGCCTAAAATGCAATGGCACTGGGGCTAAGTCTGCTGTACTAACTTCTGTTTGCAAGCCATGTAGAGATGTAGCCATTGAATTTAAACCACAACTAAAATGTCTTTACTTCCAAGATTGCTTTCCCTGCCCAAGGCTGGGGGGGTTGGAACTAGGTGACCTCTAATGTCCCTTCCAACCCAAACTGGTTTATAGTTCCATGACTACCTTCATTGTTCAGTATTTGATGTTAATGTAAAAGAAAATACCTGAGACATATTTTTCTCCTAGTTCTCTCATACCTGATTTCAGAGGAAAGACTCCGTGTTACAAAACCCGAAGTAAAATCTCACCTGTTTAACTGGGCAAATTATTAAGAAACACAACAGCAAAGCTTTTTTCCATCTCTTTTATCACTCCATAGTTCTCAGTTGCTCAGAGAGTCACAAACCTGGTCCTTGCTGCAGCAGAAGGTCTCACCAAGTCAATCACTACAAACTCCTGCTCCCAAATGCCTCACCAGCATCATATGGGGCTTTCAAGACTCAAGTTGGTTTGGGTTGTCTTTTTCTTCTTTGTAGTATCAATGAAGGCTTCTTGCATAGGGTCATGTTGGACACCTTTGGCAAGCACAACCAACAAGTTCTGACATCTCTGGAAGTTGGACTTAAATGGCCTTTAAAGGTCCCTTCCAACCCAAACCATTCTCTCACTTTCTGAGTCTGTGTTTGGTGATGCCACCTGTTCTGATGGGGAGTGTCCCTGCCTATGGCAGTGGGTTGGAACTGGATGATCCTTGAGGTCCCTTCCAACCCAAACCATTCTATGGTTTTGCAATTCTGTGTTAAACATTTAAAGGAGTTTTCCATGTGTTTATTTCTCTCATGGATAATTCTGTCTGGTGCTCCAGGCTAAGCAAGAATTCATTCATTAGTAACATGTTTAGTCAAAACTCTTTGGAGAATGAATTAGAAGATGTAATTTATTGACTCAGCATTTTCTTCTGTGCCACTTAAGTCCAAAGTAACTGCAAAACCACTTCTCTCTTTCTGAGCCTGTGTTTGGTGATGTGACCTGTTCTGATGGGAGGTGTCCCTGCCTACGGCAAGGAGTTGGAACTAGATGATCCTTGAGGTCCCTTTCAACCTAAACCATTCTATGATTCTATGATTCTATATACATCCTCCAACATGAATCTCAAGAGTCAATGTATATACATATAAAATACACCTGCATTTTAGGTGCTGAGCAAATCCACTCAATGACATTTCCCTGTTCCTGGAAAGGAAGCTACCCTGGTAGGGTCTCGCTTGCCACTTGAGATAGTTTCATTGCTCACCCATCTGCTACTGTGGCATTTTGCCCATTCAGAAGATGAGATGCCAGCTTTGGATGAGTTTGTGTGCCAAAAAGTAATAGTTGTAGAGGGTATAGTATGTAGGATGAAAACATGGCATCATCTTTAGAGGGAGATAATCTTGGTGGTGAGCAATGCTAAGTGAAGAATGCATGTGTCTCTGTGGGGGAACACATCTGTTGACCGTGTTAACACGCAGCTACCTTGGCTTGCAAAACTCACTTCTGTTTGGAGAAAGAGGAGTGTAACCACATTCAGCTATGTACCTTAGAGTGTTCCTTAGTCTCTCACAAGTTCAGAAGACAGTCAGGCTCTTCAGAACTTACACAGGTTCAACTACCATTATCCTTGAGCCTTCTATCTAATTAGTCCTGCCAGGCTTGTCCAGTATGTTCATTTTGTCCTGGAAGGGACAGCTGCTGCCCAGGACAGCTGGCTATTCCAGCTGGAGCCTACCTCTATTTTCACCACTATATTTACACTTCCCTTCTTACACATTCACAGTGGGTAATTATTTTGGGGTTTTGTCATCAGAGCAGGGATTCATTGCTGAACTCCAAAGAACTGGGAAATAAAGAAGCCTTTGTAAGGAACAGGATTTCCCAACACAGTCCCCAGTTTTTCTGCTGTATTAAGTAGACATAGGTTGACATTTTATTTAACTACTGCCATAAACCTCCTGCAAAGCAGATCAGGGTTTCTTGGCTTGGCAGGCATGAGCACGTTGCATTAGCACAGGCTTGTGCAGCTCATTTTGCTAGGCTGCAGATATTAGGAGGTGCCAGTGCTGTGGCCAGGTGGGCCATTAGTCACACCATACTGCATCTGTGCCAACAGCCATGAGCAGAGAACTGAAGAAACCTGGCAAAGTCTGATGATGTGTGCTTTGAGAGACATTTCCCATCAAAACCTGGTCTAGATTTCAGTGTTGCTGGAGTTCAACCATGCCTATGTGGTAAAATCTGCCTCTTCAAAACCTGCCTTGTGGCTCTAGCCAGTATGGAAGATGTTTCTGAAATGAAAAACAGCCGAGTGGGCTAAGGTTTGGGGTAGGGGCCATGAGCTTTGGGCAGCTGTTTGTGGAGCTGTCAAGACACTGTGCCGCCACAGGTGTCCTACCTATCTAGGTAACATCAGAACCCACAGGATTAAATATCCTCTCAGTGACCAGTTCAGGTTGCACAAAGGAGGTTCTCACTAAGAGTTTTTTCCCTATTTTCTCTCCTTTTTAGCCTGTAGAAGGAGAGGCTCAGGGGTGACCTCATTACTAGCTACAGCTATCTGAAGGGAGGCTGTAGCCAGGTGGGGATTGGCCTCTTCTGCCAGGCAACCAGCAACAGAAGAAGGGGACACAGCCTCAAATTGTGCTGGGGAAGGTCTAGGCTGGATGTTAGGAGGAAGTTGTTGGCAGAGAGAGTGATTGGCATTGGAATGGGCTGCCCAGGGAGGTGGTGGAGTCACCGTCCCTGGAGGTGTTGAAGAAAAGCCTGGATGAGGCACTTAGTGCCATGGTCTGGTTGATTGGACAGGGCTGGGTAATAAGTTGGACTGGCTGATCTTGGATATCTCTTCCAACCTGGTTGATTCTATGATTCTATGATTTCTATGATCCCCTTCCAGAGGTCCTAGCTAGTGTACTTAGATTAAAATGCCTTTTTGCAAGCTCAGCTACTGAAAATATCCTATAATGTATTTTAAAGTAACTGAAAACAAGCTTTAAACGGTGATGAAAAACCTCTAGAAAGTAAATAAACCACTTTCTTGTGTTTCATTAGCCAGTATGCCATCCCATTTTGCTCCAGAGTCAGGTTTTTTTGATTGCTTTGCATTAATTATCAGCAGAAAAATTGACCTTGTTTCCATCTCAATAGCTTTCTGATAGGTTTGACAATTAAAACAATTTGTTGTTGTTTTTTTTTCTCCTCTCAGAAACTTTCCTTTTCAAGGGAGTAGAGAGCAGGACTACAATAAAACTTCCCATTTCAAAGAAACCACTTAGTAAAAAGGGAAAAGGTGGGAGGCCTCGAGCACAGCCCTATGAGGAGAGGCTGAGGGAGTTGGGATTGTTTAGCCTGGAGAAGAGGAGGCTCAGGGGTGACCTCATTGCTGTCTACAACTACCTGAGGGGTGGTTGTGGCCAGGGGGAGGTTGCTCTCTTCTCTCAGGCAGCCAGCACCAGAACAAGAGGACACAGCCTCAAGCTACGCCAGGGGAAGTTTAGGCTTGAGGTGAGGAGAAAGTTCTTCACTGAGAGAGTCATTGGCTACTGGAATGGGCTGCCCAGGGAGGTGGTGGAGTCGCCGTCCCTGGAGCTGTTCAAGGCAGGATTGGACGTGGCACTTGGTGCCATGGTCTAGCCTTGAGCTCTGTGGTAACGGCTTGGACTTGATGATCTATGAGGTCTCTTCCAACCTTGGTGATACTGTGAGACTGTGAAAATACAGTGTCTGTGTGTGGTGTTGCTTTATTTTGATTAGAAAATGTCAGGAACATCACCTTTGAACCCTCTCACAGTTATCACATCATCCTTTTATCCTAGTCCTGCTTCATCCCACGCTTGCTGTGGCAGTTGCTTGTGGGTGTGTTTTGGCAGGCAAGATCCCCTCAGCACCCCCAGCCCTGCAGTCTCCTTCCCCGCTCTCTGACAGATAAGTTTTGTTTTTCATGCTCTGCAACTGGGCTGCAATGATCTTGAATGTACATACAGATCAGATCAGATTACATCTCCTGAGTGAAGGCAAGCACTGGAACGACGAGTCCCCTCAAAAATCTGTGTATAGCATTTGTAGGGCATCTCAAACAAGTGGGTCCCAGCGGTGTTTCCAGACAAATATGCTAACCCAGGTGCAATCAGGTAGGTTGCAAAAACATTTGGTGCTCAAAAAACTTTTGAGAATCATAGAATTATTTCAGTTGTAAAAGACCTCTAAGAGGTCCACCAATCGACCTAACACCACCCCGGCCACTAAACCATGTCACACAGTGCCATGTCCACTTCCTTAAACACCTCCGGGCACGCTGATTCCACCATCTCCCTAGGCAGCCTTTGCCAATGCCTGATCATAGAATCACAGAATAACCAGGTTGGAAGAGACCTCCAAGACCATCCAGTCAAACCCATCACCCAGCCCTATCCAGTCATCTAGACCATAGCACTAAATGCCTTATCCACTCTGTTCTTGAACACCTCCAGGGACGGTGACACCATCACCTCCCTGGGCAGCTCATTCCAATGGCAAATGACTCTCTCTGCCAACAACTTCCTCCTAACATCCAGCCTATACTTCCCCCAGCACAACTTGAGACTGTGTCCCCTTATCCTGTTGCTGGTTGTCTGGCAGAAGAGACCAACCCCCACCTGGCTACAACCACCCTTCAGGTAGTTGTAGACAGCAGTGAAGTCACCTCTGAGCCTCCTCTTCTCCAGGCTAAACACCCCCAGCTCCCTCAGCCTCTCCTCACAGGGTTTATATTCCAGGCCCCTCACCAGCTTTGTTGCCCTTCTCTGGACATGTTCCAGTATCTCAACATCTCTCTTGAATTGAGGAGCCCAGAACTGGACACAGCACTCAAGGTGTGGCCTGACCAGTGCTGAGTACAGGGGCAGAATAACCTCCCTCATCCTACTGGCCACACTGTTCCTGATCCAGGCCAGGATGCCATTGGCTCTCCTGGCCACCTGGGCACACTGCTGCCTCATCTTCAGCTACTCTCTACCAGTACCCCCAGGTCCCTTTCCTCCTGCCTGCTCTCCAGCCACTTTGTCCCCAGCCTGCAGTGCTGCTTGGGGTTGTTGTGGCCAAAGTTCAGAACCCTGCACTTGGCCTTCTTAAATCTCATCACATTGGCATCTGCCCACCCATCCAGCCTGTCCAGGTCCCTCTGCAGGACCTAATCTCCAGCCTAAACCTCCCCTGGCATAATATCAGGCCATTTCCTATAGATGTGATACTAGAGAGAAGAGACCAATCCTCGCCTCACTCCAACCTCCTTTCTAGGAGCTCTGCAGTTCTGCCCTCAGCCTCCTCTTCTCCAAACTAGACAGCCCCATGTCTCTCAGATGCTCCTCACCAGATCTGTTACTACAGCTTTTTAAATTTTTTCATCTGTCAGAGCTGATTTAGCACCAAAAAGTGGGTTAAAAACCAGAGAACTCCCCCATACGTTGGTGCTGGTGCATCCACGTCACTGCAGAATGGTAACAGGGCTCCTTTCACACCAAGTAAAGTGAAGTCACCAACATATTTAATTCATGAAAGAAAAAAATTGAGCTTGAAGTCACCTTAGAGAAAATTAAGCTCATGGAAAAGAGACTCTTCTGTCACATTTGAAACATAGAATCATAAAATCAACCAGGTCAGAAGAGACCTCCAAGATCATCCAGTCCAACCTATCTCCCAGCCCTGTCCAATCAACTAGACCATGGCACTAAGTGCCTCATCCAGGCTTTTCTTGAACACTTTTTTCTTGAGCATCTTGGACTGGATGATCTCCAGAGGTCCCTTCCAATTCCCACCATGCTTGAATTCTCTGATTCTATGGCAAAGTTCTTTGGTCGTTGAGGACTGGATGATCTTGGAGGTCTCTTCCAACCTGATTGATTCTATAATTCATAGAATCATAGAATCATAGAATGGTTTAGGTTGGAAGGGACCTCAAGGATCATCCAGCTCCAACCCCCTGCCATAGGCAGGGACACCTCCCACTAGAGCAGCTTGCTCAAGGCCTNCTAAGGTCTCCTCGAAGCCTTCTCTTCTCTGCCCTAATAGGAGACCTCAACTCCAGCAGCTGTAATACATACAGTAAAAAATAAAACAGTTAAAAATTGCTATAGCTCTGTTATAAAAAATAACCAATTTCTAGTTCAAAAATCTCTTCATATATAGATCACAGAATGTACCATTAGGATTTTATCAGGTCATTTCCCCAAACTTTAGCAGATGCTTATAGTTCAGTAAGTACATAAATTAATGCGAGGCCAGATGCAGTATCACTTCTGTGGTTCAAGTGAATCATGGTGCAACGTTAATTCCACACATACCATCTGGTTTAAGGTTTAACATTATTCTTCATTCAATACATGGGGAAAGAGAAAATGGAGAATATATTTTTTTTCTTCTTTAGTTTCTTTCTTTCCTTCCCTTCCTCTTAGTAGCCAGAATCTTAAATGCTGGGAAATTTGCATACCTGGAGGGAAGTGTTTGCAAATGTCATGGTGCATTTTGAAAGTTCTTTTTCACTTCAGTCATTTGAGACTGGAATTCCCCTCTCTTATTTGCCAGCAGTTTACACTCTTACCTTGAAAAAGGTGGAAGGGAAAACAAAAGTCATATCAGCAGTCAGCATAAGTAGCCATGAATCCTTCAGAATTCGCTTGTTTGCTGTTTTACACCATCTGACAACTTCTCCCACTTCTGTATGCACAGTAATAAAGTCCTCAAGAGGAATAATAATAATCATCATTCATCAATATATCTATCTATTTACTATATATAGATAGATTTTTATATGTAATCAATATATATATTGATATAATCAATATATCGATTAATCAATGATGAATGAATCAATAATCAGGGGCAGAAGACCTGACCTTCTTTATTCAGTGTGTAGGATAGTAAAAGTGCAACTATCAACATCCTCATGGTTAGGGGCATGAGGATGCTCAGAGGGCTGCAGCAGCTCTGCTGTGAGGACAGACTGAAAGAGTTGGGGCTGTTCAGTCTGCAGAAGAGGAGGCTCCCAGGTGACCTTCTTGTGGCCTTCCAGCATCTGAAGGGGGCCTACAAAAAGGCTGGGGAGGGACTTTTTAGGCTCTCAGGGAGTGACAGGACTAGGGGGAGTGGAGCAAAGCTGGAGGTGGGGAGAGTCAGCCTGGATGTAAGGAGGAAGTTCTTCAGCATGAGAGTGGTGAGAGCCTGTAATGGGTTGCCCAGGGAGGTGGTTGAGGCCCCATGGCTGAAGGTGTTTAAAGCCATGCTGGCTGAGGCTGTGTCCATCCTGGTCTAGGGTAGGGTGTCCCTGGCCATGGCAGTGGGGTTGGAACTAGATGATCCTTGTGGTCCCTTCCAACCCTGACTGATTCTGTGATTCTATGATTCTAAGAACAAACTCATTTGTAAGACTGCAGTCTGTGGAGAGGAGACTGGCAGGTGGCTGGGGTTACACTGATCTGCTGACACATGCTAAGGTTGTCTGTTGTAAAGCCAAAATTGCCTTTTTTTCTTTCCATTTTCAAAGCCTTCCCTGTCATTAAGGAATATTTCCCAAGAAGTGAATGTATTGATGGTCTCGTAACGGACACTGAGCAATTACATCTGACAATAGCAACAAAAATACATCAATGTCAGACATTTAAGATTACCACTTTGCCAACTGTGCCTAAAGAGATCTTAGTTTCATAAGAAGCCTTGGCAGACTCCCAGAATTTTGTTGCTGTGTTTCCAGGTTCAAGGAAGTCTTGTTTGTCCACTATCTGCATTTTGCAGAGCAGCCAAATCTCACTGACATCACCCACATGCCTGGAACAAGGGTCTATGTAATAGACCTTTCTCTCCTTTCTCTTTTCCTGGTCCTCTAATAGATTGGTTTGTTGAGGAGACTTTACATCTATGACAGATTCACTCTGGTATGGGTCAAGAACTGGCTGGAGGGCCAGACCCAGAGAGTGGTGGTGAATGGTGCCACATCCAGTTGGTAACTGTCACTAGTGGTGTTCCCCAAGGATCAGTGCTGGGCTCAGTCCTGTTCAACATCTTTATTGATGATCTGGGTGAGGGGATTGAGTCCAGCATCAGTAAGTTTGTAGGTGACACCAAGCTAGGAGCAGGTGTGGACNTGGATGTTAGGAGGAAGTTGCTGCCAGAGACAGTGATTGGCATTGGAATGGGCTGCCCAGTGTGGTGGTGGAGACACCATCCCTGGAGGTGTTCAAGAAAAGACTGGATGAGGCATTTAGTGCCATGGTCTAGATGACTGGATAGGGCTGGGTGCTAGGTTGGACTGGATGATTTTGGAGGTTTCTTCCAACCTGGTTGATTCTATGATTCTATATGTGTTGGAAAGCATTAAAGTGACTGTCTTTAAAGTGAGATCCACTGGTGTTTTCATTCTCCTACACCTATTTAACAGAGATGCCCTGGGCTTCACAATAACTTCTAGTTCTAAAGCTCTCCACTGCACACTATTTTGGGTAAACCATTAACAATTACAACACACTGAACACTATTCAGTGGGCTGTACTTTCTCTGAATGATGCTGCATGCAAGCAAGAAAGGATAAATACAGAACAAAAGGAGCAGAGGTAGAACTGTGTGTTGACTCTCATCCAAAGGAGGACCTTTGTGTTTTGGAACTACTAGCTGAAAGTTGATGAAAAATCTGGAAATTCATTTCAGAGAGTCTGAAAATAATTTAGGCTGGAAGGAACTTCTGGCAGTCATCCAGTCCAGTTCCCTGCTCAAAGCAAACCTAATTAAATGAGATGCTCAGGGATATGTCCAGTAGGGCCTTCTCTGACCTTCAAAGAAGGAATTTCCTTGTAGGAGTCCTCTCCTGCCTTTCCCCTAGAGCTCCTCTGGTCATTGTTGTCCGGGCTGTGTAAGTTTGCAGTTTTGCTAAAGGAGGTCCTTGCAGGAGTCCTCTCCTGTCTTTCCCCTAGAGCTCCCCTGGTCATTGAGCTATGTAAGTTTGCAGTTTTGCTAAAGGAGGTATTTGCAGGAGCCCTCTCCTGTCCTTCCCCTAGAGCTCCTCTGGTCATTGTTGTCCGGGCTGTGTAAGTTTGCAGTTTTGCTAAAAGAAGTCCTTGCAGGAGCCCTCTCCTGTCCTTCCCCTAGAGCTCTTCTGGTCATTGCTGTCTGGGCTGTGTAAGTTTGCAGCTTTGCTAAAGCAAACAGGATATTTGTTGTCCTGGAAGAGTGGAAGAAACATTTTCACCCCCTAGTGATGGCCTAGCCTGGCAAAGCATCTCTGTGTGTGCACAAAAGTGAGCAGTCACATCTCTCCTTTGTCTGCAGACTTGATCCTGCAGACAGTCAGTGCAGCAGCAGAAGACACTCTCTGAGCTCAGGCCTGAACCCACCGCTGTGCAAACACCGCGTTACACAAAGCCCTTCCGCTGCGCAGCTTCAGGATGCTCGTTATGGACATTGGCCTTATGTCACAAGAAGATAAAATTTCCATAAGAAATAGCAGCAGTGAGAAATGTCATTTTTTCCCACACTATTTTGTGCCACCAAGACAAATGGAACTTCCCTGAGTTCCCGTTTCAAAATGCCCTGGAGGAACATATTTCTGTGTTTGTGAATAAAGGCTGGGGAACGCATCGCAAACAACCATGTGCAAGAGTTCCCTTTATGGTCAAAAAGGGATATTCACGAAAGCCAAGTGGTCACAGAGGCACACAAATCTTATCCCAGACCTGTTCATTTGCCAGGCTTTCCTGTAAGTCCATGAATACAGATGACTGTGGATTTGTTAAACAAAAGTACTACGCACACCCAGTTTGGTCTTTTGCTTTTACAGAGCTAAGCAAGTGGCAAAGCTTTCAGAATAAATCAGCTTATAATTAAAGGGAAATTAACAATACAGTATTGAAAGGGGGGGGGGGAGTAATAATTACATGTTAATATAGTCTGGACAAGCATCTCTGGGAATCTCCATTCAATCTAGCCCCAGAAAATGAGAAGTAATGCATAGAGGAAAGTATGGAGTTACTAGCTACCTCATTAAAGCATTCTTAGACATTATTAACTCTCAGTAATTATTTTAATTGAACCTTTTTTTTAAAGTATTCAGCATCCACCTCGTGATAATGGGAGGCAGCAGGTGTGCATGAAAACATCCTACAATTTGAAGGCAGGGACCTAATCAAAGCATGTCTCAACACTGGTCAAGCCACACCTTGAGTGCTGTGTCCAGTTCTGGGCTCTTCAATTAAAGAGAGATGTTGAGATACTGGAATGTGTCCAGAGAATGGCAATGAAGATGGTGAGGGGCCTGAAGCACAGCCCTGTGAGGAGAGGCTGAGGGAGCTGGGGGTGTGCAGCCTGCAGAAGAGAAGGCTCAGGGCAGACCTCACTGCTGGCTACAGCTATCTGAAAGGAGGCTGTAGCCAGGTGGGGGTTGGTCTCTTCTGCCAGGCAAGCAGCAACAGAACAAGGGGACACAGTCTCAAGTTGTGCTGGGGAAGGTCTAGGCTGGATGTTAGGAGGAAGTTGTTGGCAGAGAGAGTGATTGGCATTGGAATGGGCTGCCCAGGGAGGTGGTGGAGTCACCATCCCTGGAGGTGCTGAAGAAAAGCCTGGATGAGGCAATTGGTGCCATGGTCTGGTTGACTGGACAGGGCTGGGTGCTAGGTTGGCCTGGATGATCTTGGAGGTCTCTTCCAACCTGGCTGATTTTATGACTCTATGATTCTATGATCTACAAAAAATTGTTTCTATGTGAAATAAAAATATTGAATGCTTGGAAGAAAATTTATGAGTAGATTAAATGAAACTCTGAGATTTATTTTTTTCCAAATTGCTGCTCAATACATGTAATTAGTTCTTGTAATGGAAACAAATTTGTTGTTGAAATACTAGTGTCTCCCCCCCAAAAACCCTCCAAAACTGATAGGAATTGGTTCCCTACTATTTTAAATAGGTGCAGGAAGACAGAATTTCACCTTGTTTCTACAACAACAAACTGGAGCTAGTGTGAGCAGCTTCAGCTGTCACAGATCTCAGCTATCAGCCAAAAGAGAATAGGAAGGCTGTCATTTCCTTAATATATGGCTAGAATTCAGTTCTGAAATGTATTAAAGAGCACCATTCCTCAGGTGAATAAAGGATTTTGACAAGACTGTCCTGCTGGAAGGATACTCAATCACCAGAATTAGCTTTCATATAATCACCCACCAAGGGATGAAGCTGCATTTCTAAAATGTCAGTTCATTTTGTAATGCCTCAATGGGTAATCACAGCTACTAATTATCTTTCACTGGGAACAATTTATGCTCTGTCTTGAACATTAGGCCTCTTGACTGGATTTCTTTAATCCATTTGGAGACTGGATCCCAATTAGATATCAACCTACCCTTTCCAGAGTGGTCTCTGATGATTTAGAGATGCAGGTTCCATTAAGTTAATGGGAATCACGTGGCAAAGCCTCATCGTCCCATTTTGAAAGGTAATCATAGAATCA
>WAAF01003579.1:0-10268 GCA_013400475.1 Tricholaema leucomelas | reverse complement strand
TATATATGTTATATATGTATATATGTAATATAAATATGTTATATATGTATATATTTCTATCTCTATTTTAACAATTAACTTCAGATAAAACAAAATTAACTTAAGGCTACAAAGGTGACGAAGGAGCTGGGGCACTGCTGTATGAGGAGAAGCTGAGGGACATGGAGCTGTTTGGTCTGGTGAAGAGAAGACTGGGGGGATTTAATCAATGTTTACAGATATCTGAGGGCTGGAAGTCAAGAAGGAGGGGACAAAATCTTCTCAGTTGTGCCCTGTGATAAGACAAGGGGCAATGGGTATAAACTACAGCACAGGAAGTTCCACCTCAAGATGAGGGAGAACCTCTTGACTGTAAAGGTCACAGAGCAGTGGAACAGGATCCCCAGGGAGGTTGTAGAATCTCCTTCTCTGGAGACTTTCGAGCCCTGTGTGTATGTGTTCCTATGTGACATGCGCTAGATTCTATGGTCCTGCTCTGGCAGGGGAGTTGGACTCGATGATCTATGGAGGTCCTTTCCAACCCCTAACATCCTGTCATGCTGTGAAATTCCTGTGTCATTTGTCTTCCACGACTATATTTTCTTATTTATCAATATCTTGTGGTATTAATTTTGTCTCCTTTCTAGTTCAGTCTTTTCAGTTGGTTCATGTGTGTAATTCATTATGTATGACTGCAGTGTTTCTGCATTGTGGAAATACAGTGTTAAAAAAAAATGCACATTTCTGAATTCCTTTTCTATTTCACTTACAATATTGTACCAACATCATGTTCATTAGAAATTCTATCACTGTGTATCTGAATATATAATGCATGCAATACAGAACACACAATTTGTCCTGGATGATATGGGCTGTGTGTGGTGATACACTACTACTCAGAGTTTGCTGTTCAGTTTTCAGCCCCATACTACAGGAAAGGTATTGAGGTGGTTGAGTGGGTTCAGAGAAGGGCATCAAAGCTGTTGAGGGATGTGGAGAATTGGCCTGGTGAGGAATGGATGAGAGAACTGAGGTTGTTTAGCCTGGAGAAAAGGAGGCTGAGAGAACTTGCTTTCTTACAGCTCCTTAAAAGGAGGCTGGAGCCATGTGGACATTCACATTTTACTAGAGAAGTCTTGCTTCTCACTGGAGAAGTCATAGGGTGGGAGGAAATTGCCTCAGGTTGTGCCAGGTGAGGATAGTTTGGATAGTAAGAAATGTTTCTTTACTGAAAGGGTTGTCAAGCCCTGGAACAGGCTGTCCAGGAAGTGGCCAAATCGTCATCCCTGGAGTATTTAAAAGATGTGGTGTGCAGATGTGGTGCAGAGGGACATGGTTTAGAAGTAACTTAATAGTGTTGGGCTTATTGTTGGACTTGATGATCTTAAAGATCCTTTCCAGCCTAATTGATTATATGGATCTGTGTTGAGAATAATGAAAGGAAATAATTCCACATGTGGTTTCTCATTCTTTAATAATTCATATTCCACTCCAGATTTCAGTAGCAAGATAGAAGCTATTGAAAAGCTGCTTATAACCTGACAGAAATCCTTTTAGAGAGCAAGACTGATACATGTTCTGCATTCTGTATTTCATGGGAAGGACTCTTAAGTAGAATGTCCTGTTTCACCCAGTGTGATTCTGGTACATGATTGTTTCTCATGGTATCCAGTTAAGTTTTTAGTCCTTGGAAATTCAAGGCAACATGTCTTTAAAATCAGGTACCTAAATGAGAGGCAAACTTCAAGCATCTCAATGTCGGCTACTGGAATGGGCTGCCCAGGGAGGTGGTGGAGTTGCCGTCCCTGGAGCTGTTCAAGGCAGGATTGGATGTGGCACTTGGTGCCATGGTCTAGCCTTGAGCTCTGTGGTAACAGGTTGGACTTGATGATCTATGAGGTCTCTTCCAACCTTGGTAATACTGTGATAAACTGGTCTTTAGATGCAGAAATAAATGAAACTCTTAAAAAATTTTGTTTGCCACCTTGATAGTGCCTAGGCTTCTCCAGAAAGATGATGACTGTAAGCCAAAAGGAGGAAGGCTGGAACTGGTTGAATGACTTAAAAGACAGAATGACTGGTTGAATAACTCAAAAGATTCATAGAATCATAGAATCAACCAGGTTGGAAGAGACCTCCAAGAACATCCAGTTCAATCTATCACCCAGCCCTGTGCTATCAAGTAGACCATGGCACTAAGTGCCTCATCCAGGCTTTTCTTGAACACCTCCAGGGATGGCAACTCCACTACCTCCCTGGGCAGCCCATTCCAATGGCAAATCACTCTCTCAATTACTTTCTTTTATTAGGGGGAAAGAGTCAGAAAGGTCTGCTTAGGAAAGAGAGGACATGATCTGGAAGCTGGGTAGGAAAGGGAAAATTACACAGTCTGTTTTTGCATGTAATAACCAGAAGGAAATTGGCTACTTGGAACAACTGGACTGGAAGAGAATCACAACAATTAGATTGACATCTAGAAGGTGGTAAATAGTAGCCTGTCAGAAGTGGAGGTAAGAAGAGAACATAGCAGAACAAGAATATATATTAAATAATTCAGTTGTACATTAAATTCTGGAATCATTCTGATTATATATAAGAAAAGAAAGCCTCTGCTTTTTGTGCAGGTGTAAGAATATTTTCTTTCAATATGAATCTGTGATTTTTTTTAATACAAAAGGATTTTTTTCCCCCCCCCTTTTTAAAGAAACCTATATAAACCATTATGCATGGAAAATCCTTTTTATGATTGTTTGGAGAGCTCTACTCTGATCTAATGAAATAACCTTAATTACGTATCCATATGCTCCATCTCATTTATAAACAGTGGAGAGAAATTTTTGTTCTGCTGATACTGCTGTTGCTGTTATAGCCTGCTGCTGTGGGTGCCACTGAAGCAGTTAGTTCTCTTCTTTCCTTCTGTGCTACAGTTTTTTTGTTAATTCCTGGAATGCTCTTTCTATTCTGATGGGTATTTGGTAAACCCCACAGCCTTCTTGCAATGCTTGCTTATGAAAACATGTTTCTAAAGATCTATGACTGCAATAAAAGCATGCCTGGCTTCTAATGCTTGCACACACTTGCACACTCCCATTTTTCTTTAAAATAGTCCTTAAAAATACCTCAAATAACCCAAGCTGGAAGCATACAAATAAACACAAACCATAGGTACCTATGTGGAAATGGGTTGTATCTTTGTGGAAGACTAGTTAAGTTAATTTAGCCATGTTCCTCCTGTCATGGCTTAACCCCAGCCAGTAGCTAAGCACCACACAGCTGCTCACTCACCTCCCATCCCAGCAGGGCAAGGAGAAGAGATAATGAAGTCTATCCCAGCCAAAACCATCACTCCTCCTTAAAAACTAAACAGGTGGGAAAAAAACAACCCCAAGAAAAAAAACAAAACACACAACCCCCCAAAAAAACCACACCAACCTCCCCCCAAAACCACAACATACAAAAAATAACAAACAAAACCAAACAACACAACAAACAACAAAACAAACAACAAACCCAAACCCACGTAAGCATTTGCCTGACTATTCAGTGGAATTTAGAAGTTTAGTGGGAATGCAGCCATTAGTTTGGTTTGTTTGGAAAATTCCTTAGCCTTCTGCAGTTTTTTATTTTAAATTCAGGCTTTCTTTGAACCAAGAATAGAGGAGCATGAAAATGATGTTTCTACAGTGGCCAAGGAAGCACTACAGGTCTGTTCTTGCGTGCTTTTCTGTTTCATTCCTCAGGTTTCAAAGCATATAATCTCTGCCCTCTTTGATGAGCCATTTCCACAACCCAAATACAGTATCACAGAATAATTTATTTGGAAGGGGTCTTTGAAGACCATCTAGTCCAATCTCCTGTTCAAAGCAGGTCAAGTTAATTAGTGGCATCCTCAACACCCCTAAAGATGGAGATTCCACAGGATCTCTGGGCAGCCTCTTACAGTATTTGAACACACTTGTGCTTACAAGAGAAGTGCTTTTCCTGTGCCAAATTGTGTTCCTTGCTTCTCAGCCTGTATCTCTGCACCTCTGAGAAGAATCTGGCTCTTGTCTTCAATCTGTTATCAGGTCAAGTGTTTGTAGGTAGCACTGTGCATTGTGAGCAGCTGAAACATGATGGTCACAACATGAGAGGTAGCCTCAGGAAATGAATGACAGGGGGAAGGCCCTCCAGGAACAGTGACCCATACCCAGTAGATTTTTTGGTTTACAGTGAGCATGATATTTATGGTATGGAACACTTTTGTTGGACAGCTTAGGTTAGCTGCCCTGGTTTCACTCTTCCTACCTTCAGCACTTATCTAACTCAAAACTGAGACCATGGATGAAATGTTGTGTAGGGCTATTCCATCTTAGATGCAGGACTTTGCATTCCCTGTTGTTGTATTTCATGAGGTCTCTATCACCCTTTCTTCACCCTTCCCAAGTCCCTCTGAAGAGCAGCCCTGAGGTACAACATGTTGATTGTTGCCCTCAATTTGATGTTGTCTGCTAACTTCCACCAACTTGGTGAACTGTGGGAGGAGGTGTCAAAGGTCTGGTTGAAGTCAAGGTTTACTATAGCCTTGTCCTCCCTTTGTCTGCAGTACCAGTCACTCATCACGGATAGCAATGGAGCTGACTAGAATGGAATTGTCCTTAGTAAAACTGCACTGGTTGCCCCTCCATCACCCTCTTGTGTTTCATGGGTTTAGAAATGGCTTCTAAGACTGCCTATCCTTGGTCACTAGTTGGTTCAACATATGGAAAAGGAAGACAAAAAATAATGGGAAGAAGGAGACCACAGCTAGTTCTATGTCTTGATAAGAAAGGAACCATTATGGAAAGGGGAATCCTCACTGTTTCACAGTGGAAGGATGGGAGAAGGAAAGAAGGAAAACCTTTGCAATGTATCTGTGGTTTTCCTTTCTCCAGAGGAGACATAAGGCAGCAGCAAACTTTTGCTTCGCCCTAAACTGTTGAAGGAGAGTTGGATGCTTCATCTTGATGAAAAGCATGGAAATTGTCTGCTAGGAAGGAGCTAAGAGTAAAAGATCTTCATTTCTTTTCTTCTTAACTTGGATTTCTAAACAATGAACCTTCTTAAAAAAAACCCCAAACAATCAGAGTTTCATATTTCTATAATGCCTTTAGAAACCCGTGAATGAGCACTTAGTTTCAAAGGGAGGGAAGCACACACACACTCTCTTATCACGAGATTGCATACAGCAGTGCATTGATGTCAGAGTCAGAACAGAATTGTTTTTCAGAAGGGTAAAGCAGTATCATTTTTCTCCAGCTCTGCAGGCTGACAAGGCATAAGAGCACAATAAAAATGGAGATTATCCATTTAAAAAGTGGTCTAAAAACATCTTACAATGTTTAGTTAGTTTTAAAAAAATATGAAGGCAGAGAAGGAGAGAAACACAACCCATTTACAGTAATTGCTATCTTGCTGATACCCACAGAGGAAATGGCATCCCTACTCTAAAGAAATCAAACAAGCCAAGAGGATCATGTTAGGAACTCTGATCTTTGTAAAGAAAGTTTTCTTTTGTTACTTTCTTCACTTCCAGAGGACTGAGGAGAAACTTTCTGTATATTCGCTAAGAATGAAATGTGTCTCATGGGACAGAGAAGTCCTTTTGGAAGACTGAAATAGAACTTAGGCAGATCCTGAGGCTTGTAAGAGCCCTGTTGTAGGTCAATGTCTTACCCATTCATTGGTCAAACCATTTTGGTGCTTCAGTACAAAGTACTAAATAGGACTGTGTCATTCAGTGAAGTGCCAGCAGTGTAACAGGCTTCATCTAATCCTGATTTAAAAATCCTATCCATGGTTAACCTTTCAAATATTTGAGTCACTAATGGATTTTAGTTTCTAGTACCCAAATACAGAATCATAGAATCATAGAATGGTTTAGGTTGGAAAGGACCTCAAAGATCATCCAGCTCCAACCCCCTGCCAAGGCAGGGACACCTCCCACTAGAACAGGTTGCTCAAGTCCTCATCCAACTTGGCCTTGAACACCGCCAGGGAGGGAGCATCCACAACCTCCCTGGGCAACCTGTGCCAGTATTTCACCACCCTCACTGGAAAGAATTTCTTCCTAGTTTAAATCTCCCCTCTGCCAGTTTAAAACCATTACCCCTCATCTTGTCATTACCAGACCTTGAAAATGGTCCCTCCCCAGATTTCCTGTAAGCCCCCTTCAGATACTGGAAGGCCACTATAAGGTCTCCTCAAAGCCTTCTCTTCTCCAGGCTGAAGAGCCCCAACTCCTGTAGGCTGTCCTCACAGGAGAGGTGCTCCAGCCCTCTGATCATCTTTGTGGCCCTCCTCTGGACTTGCTCTAATAGTTCCATGTCCTTCTTGTGCCGAGGGCTCCAGAACTGCACGCAGTACTCCAGGTGGGGTCTGATTAGAGCAGAGAAAAGGGGAGAATCCCCTCCCTTGCTCCTGTGGCCACACTGCTCTTGCTGCAGCCCAGCACACCATTGCTGTTTGGGCTGCATGTACACACTGTTTGCTCATGAAATGGGTTGAGCTTTTCATCAACCTAGAATACAGTATGATATTCCATTATATGTTTCCTGCAATACAGCTTTAGCCTCAGAAATATAGTTTAAACTTCTTGTAATTCTAATTTTATAAGAGGGGAAAATGAAGACAGAAGTGACCTTAATATGAGAAGATTGACACATCAAGCACTCTCTTTGTAAATGGTCTTGTAAAGATTCTGCTTTGAAAGCGTGTTGCACATTGCAGTGATCTGATGTCCCTACCACACAGCATCTATTTCATCCAAAATTCAATGCCTGCATCACTCTGAACAAGTATAAAAAGCAAATAAATGTGAATTGAAGCTAAACAAAATAGACAAAATCAAAGCTAAAAAAAAAAAAAAAAAAAAGAATTAATCTGTCCCTTCACCACCCTCAAATAAAATCCAATACCTCTATCGATAAATAAATTCCAAACCAACCAATCAAGAAACCCATAGATAGTTCCTCTGAATTCATCATTAACTTCATTCAAAACCCTGAGCAGAGAGCTAGGATTCCTGTGAGTCAAGGAACTTCAAATGAAGGTACACAGAAAGGGTAGGAAGCTTCTTGAAGCTTCTTATAGCAGCCACACCAGTAGTCCCCTTACCCAGTATGGAAGTTTCACCAGATACAAATCCAGTACAACTAGTCTACTAAAAAATAAAGCTTAGAGAAACAGATATCTTCATAAAATCATTACTATTCCCCCCCACACCCCAGCTAAAATCTCAGCAGATTTACTCACCACTGTAAACAAGCAGAAGCACACTTTGGCATTCTTTGAAGCTGTGTCCTCTTTCATGTGTGCTGGTAACATTTTTCACAGACATCTTCTACCAGTGCTATGGTGAAGAGGGAATGGAAGAATCTCTTGCCTGAGGACAGGCTGAGAAACCTGAGACTGTTTAGCTTGGAAAAGAGCAGATTAAGAGGAGATCTTCTCAGAGTTGATCAATGTCTAACTGGTGGAGGGCAAGAAAATGGGCCAAGATTCTTTTCAGTTGTGCTCAGTAAAATAAATGGGGCACTGGGGACAAACTAGAACTCAAGAGTTTCCATCTGAACTTGAGAAAAAAATTCTCTCACATGAAGGTGTCAGAGCACTGGACCAGGCTGCTCAGGGAGGCTGTGGAGTCTCCTTCTCTGGAGAGATTCCAGACCTAGATGCATTCTGGTACAGCCTGCTGTAGGTGACCCTAGTTTAGCAGAGAGGTTGGACTCAAGAGATCCTTTTCTAACAAGCACCATTTCGTGATTCTGAAATCACAAAATACCTCATTTGGATCAAGGGCTGCTATGAAATCAAGAGGACTCAGAGCTGTGTTTTGCATGTGTTTAATTACTGCTTTACTGAGCATTCTGTGGCACTGCTATTTCTTGTTTTCAACCTTCAGATCAGAGGACAAGTGAAGAGATAACAAACAGGACTGAACTTTGCTGTGTTGGTAGCACTATCCTGTAGTGAAATACAGCATTTCTTGGTCCAGAGCTTTAATATTCTAGTGAGAATTTAAAATCACAGAATCATAGAATCAGGCAGGGTTGGAAGGGATTACAAGGATCATCTAGTTTCAGCCTCCTTCCATGAGCAGGGACACCCTGCAGTCTTTGAGGAACTCAAACCCCTCTGCTACCACTGGTAGATTGTTTGTTGTTTTCTGTTTGGTTTAGGTGATGTTTTGATTGGGTTTTTTGTTGTGTTTTGTCTGTGAGAGTCATTTTTAAACAAACAAACAAAACTTTTTTTTTCATAAATGGATTGATCTGAGAATTTAATAATTGTACCATAGCCATTTTCTATCAGGAATAGGTTGTTGCTAGAGAAATCCAGGAGAAGAAAAGCTTAGGCCACAGGTTTTATCATGGAATAGGCAGGAAAGGTTTTTATTTAAGGATATCACAAAAACGGTGTGGCTTGGATGTTGAACATCATTGAAAAGTCTGAGCAGATGACAGCCTGATTATGGGTCTGAGAGACTACTGCTTCAAACTATACTAAAAGCAGGAGGGAGAATGAGGGGTTGGGAGGTGAAAACATTAAGAGATTATTTTTTAAAATTATTTATTTTATTCTTTTTTTTTTTTCTTTTACATATGAAACTTTAATTCATAGCTAGCCATCCATGAAATCAAAAGTCAGAAAGATAAGCCAACATCTTCCTGATGGCCTTGAAAGAGAAAGGGTAATTTACTAAGGCTGTAAAAAACACTCATTTCTTGAGGGGGAGTCGAGGAGAACTTCAAACTTCTCCAGATATGTGTTTTTACATAATTGTATGCTGCTGAAGGCATTTAGTGTATGAATACAAGTTTCATGATTTACAAGTTTGCCCCCACACAGTAATTATATGGTAGTGAGTGGGAACAGAAAGGAGAAATGTTTTAGTAGCATGTAAATTTTTCTTCATTCTTTCACAAATTTAAGTAGTTTTTTGCTTCCCCAGAAGGTTTGTAATAGTCATTATTATAGTAACTAGTGAAGTTTTTGCTTTGTGTTATGGGAGGGTCCCAAGGCAAATACTTATTTTTATACCTTTATATCAATATTTATACATCCTCAGCCAACAATCAAAGACTTCATGGTGCTAAGCACAATGCAGAAGAATACCTCTTTTCTTCAGAGCTGAGGTCAGCTGTGCCATATGATTGTATCCAAACATGGAGCGAATGTGAGTGAAATCTTCTAAGCCTCCTCTGTTGTCACTAAAACTTTGTCCTTTCCATTGCTGCCTACTTAAACACAACCTGCAGTCCATTAGCATCATGAGAAAGCTAGAAACCTCCTTAGGAACTGGTGATCACTAACGGTAGCAGCTAACGATCATTGCCATGTCTATCGGTCATTTCCAGCCCCATGTAATGTGCCAGGCANTTGCCAGAGAGAGTGATTGGCATTGGAATGGGCTGCCCAGGGAGGTGGGGAGGTGGTGGAGTCACCGTCCCTGGAGGTGTTCAAGAAAAGCCTGGATGAGGCATTTAGTGCCATGGTCTAGTTGATTGGATAGGGCTGGGTGCTAGATTAGACTGGATGATTCTGGAAATCTCTTCCAACCTGGTTGATTCTATTATTCTATTCTATTCTATGAAAACCTCCAGGAATTAGGTCTCAATCTCATCCCTGGGCAACCCATTGCAGGCTCTCGCCACTCTCATGCTGAAGAACTTCCTCCTCTTGTCCAGTCTGAATCTACCCACCCAAATACTGAAAGCTAAGTAAAACAAATAAATTTAAAAAAAATACCAAAAACAACCTCAAAAAACCCCAAAACCAAATAAAGCAACAGCAACAACAACCAAAACCAACCAAGTAATCAAAAAACCCCAAAAAACCTGAAACAACCTCAAAGAGCCAAAATAAACCCAACCCCTCCCTAGAAGAAAATATTTCAAAATCCATGAACAAACAAAGAGCCCAGAACTAAACATGAGAACTTTGTTTACAGTATGTTTTTTCACCTGAAAGTGAAACTTTAAAAGCAAATACTGTCAGGTTCTTCTGGAAGATGAAAAAGACATTACAAGCTTGATTTTGATCATGTACAAGGCCACTCAAGAATGTCTTAAACTGACATGAAAAAGAAATATTTCTGTTTTCTTCCTTGTTTTTGTACCAGATGAAAAGAATGCTTTATTGTACTGGGTGTCTTGGTGAAGAGCAGAGGTCTAGCTGTGATAGATGAACAAGCAAGTATTGGTGTGCAGTTTCAATCCTGCATTTTAATTCTGTAGAAAAACATAGAATCATAGAATCATGGAATCATA
>WAAF01003576.1:0-48499 GCA_013400475.1 Tricholaema leucomelas | reverse complement strand
AAAAAAATCTATTAGACCTACAAATTTCTAGTTCTGTGTGCGTCAGAGAAGTACATTTCCATGGCTGTTTTAAACAAAAAATGTCAGCAATTTGGCCACTTACTCTACTAAATTTGTGCATTTACATTCTTGACTGTGACCTGAAGATGTCATTGAGATTAATAGAACATACCAGTTTGGAAAAGCACATTGTCCCATGATGAAACAGTTGTGAAGCAATTAAGGAACTAAAGCACTCTTTCCTTACATTGTATCATGTTTTTACAGGCCCTGGAGATACTTACCAGCATCTCTAATCACAACCTAATCACAGGCAGAACACAGTATTTCAAACAAGTCAACATAAGATGTTCTAGAGACAGAAGGCTGATGTTGTAAGAGATGGACACCTTAGCATTATGTGGAGAAAGAAGAAACCCACAAACTTTTGGAGAACAAATTTCATTTGGTAGGATATTTGTATTCACGTATCAAATTCACATATGTATGGTAAAAGTTTCACAGTAGGTGACAAGCTAGTCAATAATTTAAACATATACTTATCTTTTAAGACAGTGAGATTTCAGCAAATCAAGGCTTTATCATCACTGGTCTACATTTTTCCTGGATTTTTCAAGAAAAAGAAAGAAAATCAATTCTCTGCTTTTGAAAATTTGCTTTTAACAAAGTTTCTTTATTTTTCACCTTGAGGCTATGAGGAATTTGAAGAGGTTTGCTATGTAAATGTGGAACACCCTTGTTTTCCAGCTCTCAGAGTACCTTGTTATGCACATTTGAGAAATGGCACAGCCTTACTGCTTCAGCCTTATGTGCATTCTCAAATTTCTTTTTCCTGTTATTCTTCTCAACACTGTCAAAGAAGGTCTAATAAATGAGGATACTACACAGAGAGATGCAGTTCCTAAGCAAAACAGATGCTGAGGAGTTTCAAAGCCCAAGTCTAGAAGCTATAAATACCCCATTCTGATTTTGCGTTATTTGTCAAATACTGTCCAGCTACTCCCAAGTCCTTCAGGTCCCTTTTCACTGCTACTTGGTTTTGACCAATTTTCTGCAAACCTAGAACATGACAGACTCCTCACTGTTATCTGCTTAGACTCTAGTGAGGCATTACTTTGTCTTAGATGACTTCACATCTCTTAAGGTGTTTATCTCTTTACAATAGCAAGATAATAAAGCGATGTATTAATTTTGCTGGTAGCGGATCAGAGAATGAGTGCCTAAATTATTCAGAGGATCTGGCTAATAAAACCCATGGTCTCCAGTTCCTAACTACCGGTTTGGGAATGGAATCCCAGAACCATAGAGAGACTACAGCACCATAAAAGGAGAGGACACTTTTAAATCTCACTGTGGAAGTCTTAGTCCAACCTGTGAGGATGTATTTTTGTTTGACAAACTAGATGCGAACATTCACTACTGAAATCTATTGACTTTCTTCCAAGAACTGAGAACATTCTTGGGTTTTGTCATCCCTTATTTTTATTTGTTCTTAAAGCATAGTTACAGGAGGAGAGTTTGTGGTAAAAGCAGAATCAGAACTGAAGCTTCAAATACTTACATCCTAAACTGAACTGACACTCATTAATTATCATGCTTATAGGTAAATAAATTAGACTATCCCAATAATTGCAACGTTAATATTACATCCTTTATAAAAATGTAGTTGACACGCTTATTTTTTGTCTTAATATCTCGTTTGCCTGATATAAAAAGAACTTTCTGGTTTTGCTCAAAGAAGGGATAAGACGATTGAAACAAAAACATTACATCAAAAGTTTCGAATGATACCTCCGTGATACCTTAAAACAACTGGCAATCGATCCGTCTTTCCCATGCTGTACTGATACTCACATTTAACAAAGGAAACGGAGAATTATGGTTGTTATCTAAAGCAGGGGCACAAAAAAATGGGATTTGTTTATGGAACAACATTGGCTTGTTTTTTCTTCATTACCAATCACGAGTTTAATTTTTAATGGAAAAGCATTGCTAGCACAATTAACACTCAATTTACATGTGCATCCATAGACCAAATTAATTAAATTTTATTGATGCCTAGTTGCTCTTTAAAATGCTCTCCAAATGCCTTCAAATTGATTTTATATGCTTGATAGTGAAAGTCTGTATGTTCCTGGTAATAACCCTCCTGGTTTTGTTTTGTTTTGTTTTTTAAAAACACATATGTAGCTTACATACTGTAAAGACTCACTGCTTTCCACTTGTGGAAAAGTCTCTTTAAAACCTTTGAATGAAGTATAAAATATCAAAGCTAGAGTTTTCTGATGTTTCATTTTTTTTTCCTCCTCTTCAAACAATTTTTATACTCTCAGTATTCATGGTCAGAACATGTCAGTGGTGTTTGAAACATGAAAACACTTCTCAAATGTGATTACTGACAGGTAAGTTACTTCAGGTACATTATCACTAAATACTCAAGTTGTTCAACAAGATAATCATAATTTTGGGGAATGCCTTCAGTTGTGATATTGACTTTTTCTTCTCAATTTCTTACATTGTAAAAATGTAACTATCATACTATACAGTTGTGCTTGTTTTTTTTCAGAAATAATTGTAGAAAAAGGAGGAAAATGCTAATTTATAGTTCTAAAAGCATCAAATTTAGAGAAAAAAAATTCCAAACTAAACATAAAGAAGGGCACTGCTAGGATTATGACAGTTTTACAAAGATTCTATATCTCTACTTAAGAAGAATTCAACTTTAAAAATCTAAATTCTAGTCCCTTGTCTCTACATTTGCTGTTAGTTTTCCTTAGGTTTAGGCTAATATTCCTTAACACCACATATTTCACTATATTTCAGCCATGTTCTGCCCAGAATCAATCACCTCAAGGATCCTCTTTGTGGGCTGATGATCAGATCACCACCCTTAGAAATGCTTTTGCTAAGGTTGAGTCTAGAATTGTAACTTCTCTTACAGTCCAAGAGGTAAACTGCAAGCCACTGTGCTCACAGCTGACACTGGGCAAAGATAACACGGATTTATAAATTGTATAGGAATGTCACATTCAACACCAAGTTCTAGCTACCTTACAAAGATTAATTTCCAAATCTCACTTCCAGAAGAGATGGCATTAGAGACTAGAAAACAGAAAAAGTACCAAAGATGACAATAAAAAACAAACAAACAGATAAACAAACAGGCACAAAGCTGCAAGTATGCTCAAGAGTAACTTAAAGCCAAAAGACCTTCTTGGAATTCATAGAGCGTAAGCTAGGAATAAAAGATCTGGGTCATCAGATAATTATAAAGGTAGAATCTAACTGGCTTTTAGGGTTTAGGAAAGATTTTCCCTTTTTCCATATGGAGATTATGCCACTATCATGATGCAAGAAGGCTTGTGCATTCCATTCACCTACTTCTGAAGCCTCTGGTCAGACAGAAGATAATGGATCATCAATACAGTAGGTTTAATTCAGCATAACAGATAAATGCTCTAAAATTTCTTCATACAAATCAACAAGCACCCTCCACAGATGCTATATTCTGATATCTTTAATCTCCACTGACCTTTTATATTGGCGTATTAAATAAGTACCAATGTCAGCAGAAGCAAGGACAGATTCAAAGCTTTTAATCAAACTGGAGCAGAGCATGCTAGTTTCTGCTTCTCATACAGTCCTGTGAAAATCCCAGTCTGAGACGATCTGACAGGCCAGCTTTTAAGACAACAGAATCTCTTTGGAGCTCAGCAACAACTTTGATGGCACGGGGTCTACATAATGTAAGTCACTCCTGCCTGCTAGAGTAGACATTGCCTGCCTGCTAGAGTAGACACTGTTAAAACCCTAATTCTATTTAAACATGGATTTCTGGCACTTTATTCCAACCACCAAATCAAAAGAGTCCATAAGATGAATTTGTGAAGTGTTTCATCATTTAGCACTGCAAACATTCTACACAGTGTGTTCAGTATGAATTAAAATGCTTGTGTTCCTGTATTTTGTGGTCTATACATTTTCCTTCAAATGGAAATTTATGAGCATTTCAGTTTCAAGACAACAAAGCAATATTAACCTTCTTACAGGGGTGCATGAGTAAGAGTAATCACTAATAGCAGAGAGGGACTATCAATAACTGTCATTCAGGGGAAGTTTTTGCCCTTCCCTCTTGCATCCTGATTTAAACATACCATCCTCTTAAATAGGTATTTAAAGCCCATCAATTAACCTTTCCCCATAAAGAAAGGCGTATAGTGCATGTTGGAATTGTATCACTTCTTAATATTGTAGCAGTTTCACAAGTCTGGGTGATTAGCAAGAAGAAAGTTTAAGTACATTCTCTCATTTCACAGTGTAAGAGTTAAGTAACACATCATAAGGAGCTCTCTGTGCAAAGTCATCTTTCTTAAATGTGCACAAGATTCAAACCCAATACATTCACGGAATCCGTCTGAGGTTATACTTTTCTCTTAATTTTAAAGTATCTTGCCTTATATAAATATATGATCCTTTTTGCTTCCAAACATGAAAAATACGGTAGCATAAGTAGAACAATGCAGTTTTGCCAACAGCAACCTCTAATAATGAGCTGTAAGAGAAACAGCTTTCTGTACAGTAATTCAGTCTTCACTGAGAAAATCTGGGTTTAGGTTTTTAGACTCCTTTATTATCCATCTGTTGCACTCAGTTATCATTAACTTACTATTTGTCAAGATCCATTTAGACCAATTAACATGTCAACAAGTAGAGATAATACAGTTAAATATCCATCTAAAGGTCCTTCATATTATTGAGCATGTACAGAAGGCAGCAGGAGAAGCAGGCATATGTACTTCCACATAGGGCCCTGCTTTATTAATAATGACCTGGAAATGACATTTACACAATATAGCATTTGAAATTTCATTTATCAATCACTAGAGTAAGTCTTAGTTTTAAGTGGAGGCTTATAAAGATTAATGACATTTTTAGTCATCAATGCTTTTGTAAGTGCTGTGGTGTTTTAACTGAAAAGTTGAAGGATATAAGTAAGATGAACCACAAGAATGAATAACTTTTATTACCCAGGCCACTATGAAGCCTAAGTGAGCATCACAAACTCTTGTCCCACAAAATACTACTTGTGTAATATTGATAACAACAGAAACCAAGACTCCAAAAGTGAAAGACTAACAGATTTTAAGGCTGCAACAGAACATGCAAGGTAAAAAAAAAAAAAAAGAGAAAGAGAGTAAATCTAATTATCAGTTAACTATAGTAAACATTTTACTACTTTCTTAGCATATTTTGGTCTTATTACAACAATACAAGTACAAGAGGAATTATACAGGCCAAAAAGTAACATAAATATCTCTCCAATTTTTCAATTCAAGACTTAATTTATGCTGACCATGAAATGTTCGCATCATTAAAAGATTGAAGACCATCACAACAACATACATCTCTTGCATAGTTCAGTCTAACTTGAGACCCATATTATTTTCCTGAGGACAGTTGCTTCCTGGCTCATCTTGAGCAGCATATGATAGCTTAGAGCTAGTTTCCTGCAACAATCACAATCACCATCCTCATTTGCACAGGCTAAAATGTACCAAGCTGAATATTTCATAGCTCCTACAGAAGGAAGCCTTTGAAAGGAAGTTATCAGCTTTCAAGCTAATCTTTTAAATAGATATAGCTAATATGATGGATGGCCTTGTAGACCACCAAAATTTCTGAAATACTTGCATTTTGTTTCAGCTTTGCATTTCTCCTCATCTCAGACATATAGTTCCTAGCTTGGACTGAAATTACAAGTGAAAGAAAGGGAAAACCTAAAATCCATATAGTTACTTTCCTTGAACATGTCAGGTCTGACATACCAGCTCCTTAAATAAGAGACCTTATAAAGGATGAAATATGTCAGCTGCAAGTTTCGAAACCATTCCACAGTTCTGAATAATTTTAGTATTTCCCCTTTCCTCTTTGAAGGACAATTTCTAACCAAATCAAGTAACTTAACCAACCCATGCTGAGTTTATTTGAAATAGGGGGGGGAAAAAAAAGTCAATACTAGGAAAAAAATCAAGGATACACTGAGTACTCAGAATTTCTGCATGAGCTGAAATTTTACAGAATAACTTTTGAAATGTTGGTACTTATGCCTAAACCTGAACCTAATTTTAACCATGATATATCTAAAACAAATTTATACTTAAACATCTCCCCACTGTCCACCTCTCCTCTATTAATATCCCTATTTAACTGCTTTTAAAAGTCTTCTATAAAAATGGTCAGTAGCAATATAAAACCTTAAGTGAATTATTTCAGTTACCTATCAATAGTTCAACTTGTATGTTACATGGAATGGACTTCTGATAATTCTAATAGGAAAAAAAAAATAAATCTTAGTTCTTACATAGGTTGGACTGGATGATCTTGGAGGTCTCTTCCAACCTGGTTGATTCTATGATTTACACATTGTTGGTTTGGAAGGAGACTTCAATGCAAACACAAACAAAATACAAAATACACAGCCTACAAATCTGCTCTCTTTCAGAGCAAGATGGACATTTGAGAGAATGTATTCTAGAAAGTTCCAAGACAAACCAAAAATGAGAGAACACATTTTCATTGAGCCTAAATTTATCTAACAAAAAAGAAAAATACTTATGATATTAGAGAACCAGTTAACACTTACAAGGGATAAAACATAGGACTGAAAGATCCTAAAGCACAAAGCTATTTAGACCCTCCTAAGAAAGGTTTTTTTTCCCCTTTTAAAAGCATTTCTCTTTTTTTTTTTTAAAGTAAGTGGGGACTTCAGAGACAGATGTTAAACTAAAAACATCCCTCTTGGTTTTGAATGAAACTAAAAATCAAAATCTTCCTCACTGTAGAGCAATATCACATTTCCCCCCCTTGCAGACTTATTTCATAAAAATGTCAGCTATTAAGTTAACATTATTTAAAGGGCTTTAGGTTGTAGTTACTGAATGCAACCTAAGCTATATCCATAAAGGTCTGACATTGATCCCTGGTTGTATAAAACATGATACAGAGAGGCACTAAATAAATAATCTGTATACTGCTTCCAAAGCATCTCTATTTATCACTGCATTAATGATAAGGATCTGATTTAAAATGAACCCTAGCGAGGGTCAAATCCAAGCACAGGCTGCAATATGATCTGCAAGAGTGCTGATAACCTGAAACAATATGAAGAAACCTTGTCAGATAAATAAAACAAACCAGTTGTCCATTAAACAGCTCAGAAAGAGGCCAACAAAAGCAAATGCGGATGGAAAACTTATTTCTTTTCTTTTCAAGAAGCACAGAAAAGCAGCACCTGAAAATCAAGCCAGTCTAAGGCTAAGAAAAGAACTGAGACTGATCTTAAAAAAAACACAACACTCTACAACCACTCAAGAAACTAAACAGAAAGAGTTCAGATATTACTTTGTGTCACTTGGAGACATCCAGAATTATCCCTAGCCTCCAAATAATCAAATTGTTTTCAAGGCATTGGCAAATGTCTAAAATGGACTCCCAAAGTATAAATAAAATGTGGGTTTTTTAGTGTCAAAATATTAATTATTAAAATCTTACAACACAAAACTACTTCTCAACTTACTGAAGAAAATTTTCACTACTTAAAAAGAAACACACACAAAAAACCCTAAACAAACAAACAAAAACCCTCAACCAATCAAACTCAAGAAAAGTCCTGTGGAAAAACAGGCGAAGTATTCTCAGAACCTAAGGGTTTATTCAGTTTGGTTTCCAATATAATTTGCATTACAGCTATCAGCCAGAGCAATGAGATGCTCAGGACTTAAAGTTGGGAAATTTCCATTTCACATCTATTCTGCTCTCCTAAAAACTTTGTTATGCTTCAGCAAACTAAACAGCTTTATTTTGATATTTATATTTCTTTTGTTTGTTTGCATCACAGTAAATAAGCAACATCCCATCAATTCAGGCATGGTTCGAACAAAAAAGTACTATACTGGCCTGAAGACCACACAGATGAAATGTCAGGAAGGGAAAGCAAAGCAGTGGTAATTTATCCAGGCCTCATGTCCATCTTAAAATTTAGAACGGCTCCCAGATAGTCCATAATAATTTTCCCTAACAGTAGAATTACATTTTATTCCTTAAATGATGATAAGTTTAAACAAACAATCGATTTTAAAGAGCGGATTTTTTTTAAATGATTATGAATTGAATATATATACTAAGCACTCACAACGTGGTTTATAAATGCAAAGCCAACCAGAACTCCGTCTAATGAGATCCTCTACCGAAAAGCATCACACCTGGCCTTTTCCATCCTACTTAAAATTCTTGGTAAATATCAAAACTCAGTCACAAAAGGGTAAAAAAAAAAAATCTAAATTATTATAAGAAAAAAAGATGCAAGCTAGCCTCATAATTCTGATGCCTGTCATAATTATTAAAAGCATCACAGAACCCAACATTTCTTAAAAAATAACTTTTTTGTTGTACACCAGCTACCTCCAAAATTACTTCTATTAGTTTAAAATTCTTAACCTTGAACCTTCTTTATCCAATTAATTCATCTGCTTAAATTATAAACTTACTGGTTAAGTGAATGGTTCCAATTTACTTTGACTTCTAACCCATTTTGCAGGCAGTGCTGCTAGGTTTCTCCAACAAAAGACGCGGGTCAGGTATACCGCACAATTTAAGTCGATAGCAGTAGAATGCAGTTCTGGTGGAGCTGGTAGGAACTGGGTTTTCTCAATTCTATGGGTCTACCAGAATCTTTTTTCTTTTTATAACAACATATTTTACAAAGGCTAAAGGAAAAGCATTTCCTCAAACAATGTATTTGACAGTAAAATGCAACATGACAGCTTCTTAGCAACAAGTTTTCTGGTGAAACAAGGGTTAATTTTGACCCTGTTGCTGCCCTATTCAGGTGACAAGTGGTTCATTTTATTCAAAAGAGATAAGAAATGGGGGTTTGTATTATTGGAACAGGCAGTTCTGTGTTTGCACCATGAAACTTGACAGGACATTTTCCATTCAGGTTCTGTCCAGATTTCGGCTCTCAGAAAGTATGATTTCTTTTTTCCACCACAATTTCGGTTATAAATAAGTGTGAATATTACAGTCACACAAGTTGTATGAAACTGGTGTTCTGCTACCTGGAGTTTTGGTCTGACTGTGAGAGACAGATCCGACATGTGTCTGGGTCAAAGACAAAGTGAAGTTTTTTCTCCTGGGTCACTATAATTACCCTTCTATTCTGCCCACTCTCTATTTAAGTAAAACCATGTTAACAAGATGACTATATGCCTATTTCAAGGAACAAAAAAATATTTCATTGTCTCTAACTCTATTAAAACTGCATGCTCATGGCTCTGACATGCTCTGCAGATCTCTGAGATACATGCATTTACTTTTAACAGCTCCACAGTACCTGTTTCTGCAGGGTTCATGCTGAAGTTTTTGCTTACATCTTCTACAGAACCTTGCACAGCTAGTTTTACTTCTGTGAAACAGGAATTAACAGATTTTTCATGTAAATGTAATGAAAAGATAGTTTTCATTTTTAAACCTGAGAAAATATTAGAAATATAGCAGTTAAGGAATCTACAATAAATATTTGCATATCATATATAATCTCTAGTTCTGTTGCTTTTTAGATTACATTTTTAGACAATCTTGTAATGCAGATTTGCAAATCTTTTCCAGTATGTATTTAGGTAGAACACACTGAAATTTCTTTAAGAAGCCAGAATTTCACATATTACAGGCCAATTACGTGATTGCTACTGAACATTAAATATTACTTTGGATTTCAAAATAATCAAGCACACAGTATGCTCTTAGTACTTGGTGTAAGAGGGAAACCTTCAGCAAATTAAAATATTTATCTACGGTTTGAAAACTGAAGCCCCCCTGTCAGAGTGTATTTTACAATTATACATTATATACAGTTATATGTTACAGAGGTAACTATACTAACATAATATATTTGAGATGCTCTGTGCCTCAGTGCCTTGTTCATAGTACAGACCTGTGTGCTTATGCTGGGAGCTGCAAGCCCTGTAAACGTGGGGTGTCTGATACAACCAGAGAAATACTTCCAGTAGAGAGCCATCCAAAGACAACAGGATGAAGCCTTCTCCCTCTTTTCCACTTGTTTTTTATTAAATATCTGCTCTCCCTGGCAAGCATCTCTGTAGGCATATAAGGAGGACCACTTCTAAAACCCCAGACAAGTGCATGTAAAGTAAGGTTTCTTTTTCTCCATCCACTGAACATCTATCCACACAAGTGATCCTAAACAATACTGTATCCTGCTTACCTCACTGCAGATATAGCTGAGGTTTTTGCCACCAATTATCACAGCTCCTGTCATACATATGTTCATAAACATTACAAAACTACATCTATGGCTTGCCGCAAAACCTTCACAGAAGGATTTTAGGAGTATGCTAGGCTTCAAAGCACTCGCTAATCTCATTTCCTACTAACAGAATTGCCCTGCATTGCCTAATGCTTCTATAAAGTTTCATGTATTACTTTTCTTTGTAATGGTAAAGTGAGGCCATGAAAAGCCAGACCATAAAGAAAGCCTTAGAAGACACATTGACCTCTCCCTTAAATATTGCATAAAGTTATATTTGATCCCACAAATTATGTTTTGGTGCCACTTCCTAAGAATGTCCTAATTAAGCAGCTCCACTTGCAGATTTTTGTATCTGCTCCAGTAAACGTCTATTTTGGTTAAGTAGAAGAGGGTTCCATTATCTCTAGCCAAAGGCAATCCCTTGGAGGTAAAAAGAGCAAGTACAAATTCAGCTAAACAAAAGCAATCTGAATTTTCAGCTCTTTAAGAAAAATGCAACTATACACAGATTTATAAGAAATAAAAAGTGTGGCAGATTAATTTTAGACGACTAATTCTACATTTTCCAGTTACTGCAACATTCAAATAATTTCCAATGGCTTTGTCACTAAGCAAACTAACCTCTGCATTTCTCAGAGAGGCTGCACACCATTCTTGTTTTTCTGTTGTAATGCTTGTGATAAAATGGAATTTAAATCATTAACTACCTAAAGTAAATGCTGAATTATTTTATCAGAGAGAACAGAGGCTTGTCTTCCATGCTGCCACAAACGTGACCTGCTGACATGTACCAAAAAGCTACTTTGTATTCTCTGCACTGACAAGAAAATCCATGTGTTCATACTGTGTCACACTACAAAAGTAAGTCAGCCATGGATTAACTTCCATATGTTCTTTTAATTGCTTTAACATATATAGATAAGATAAAGATACTTATGTGGTATTGCAAAGAGCACAGACTAAGACCTGGTCACCTTCTGCACCTTCCCAACACGGCCCTTTGTGGGCATTTCTTGTGAGAGGTGTAGGCATTATAGCAGATATGCAGGAATTTAAGAAGGATGATACACAAAGACGGGGGTGGGGGGGAGGAGGAGGAACTGGAGGTGGTGTCAGTTTAAGTTCTTCTGTAAAATTCATACCACAATCACACAGCTTTCGAAGTATTTCCACAATTGTGTTCCTTACAATTTAAAACAGTAGAAGTGCTATGTTGCCAATATAAATTGCTACAATTTCACTTCTATGAGGGTTTATAATCTATTTTAATCTCTCACTGAACACGCCCTGGAAAGCTGAAATCATCTTTCTAGACACCCCTGAGAAGTAAAAGCCTTTAAAAGAATATTTTACTGTCCCTTTGCAGACATGATCACTTGCAGACTGACTAGTTTTCAGTTTTAATCTCTGAATGGATGCAAGTGTTTGTTTCTTCTTGGTCATACCACATTACATGCCGAGACAGTGACAATCTGTGGGAATTTAGTAACCCGTTCAGAATTCTACATTTTACAAGAGAGAAAATGTCAGATGTGGTCAGCTTCCTACCCTTTTATTGCTGACTTTTATTATTCACTCCTGCCTCTTGCTGCCTACACCTCCTGAGCAAATGTTCAAAATTCTATTCAAATTGCAGAAGCTAACTTCCTCTGCAGAGAATAATACAGATTCAAAGGAGGACAAGTGTTGTTTATTAGCAATTATCATGAAAGTCCTTCCTGTAATTAACCTCAGCTTCACGGACACTACTATTTGCACTTCAGCTATCTCATAAACAGGGGCAACATTTCCATTATTGTTAGGGAAGATGAGTCATTGCAGAAGAATGCTTATCTCCAGTCAGTTTTAACTAGCTTTTGTCTGCATGAGATATTAGTCACTAGTACCTACAGGATTACAAGAGAGTCTGGATTTGGTTTTCTTTTTTAAAAGGCTCTTTCTTCTTCCCTTCATATATTCAGAATGCATCAGTAACAGCAACAGAGCTGAAAAGTATATAAAATTCTCTTTTCATTTAAATGGTTGTATGATCACTGAATCATAACCAAAAAGAATTCCAGATTCTGCCCAGCTAATGGGAGGTCTAAGACACTGAAAACTCAACATTCACTCCACATGCCATAAAGAGACAATGGTGAAGGATTTGTTGTAACATTTTTCAAGCTCTCAAAGGGAGCTGAGCTCCAAATCAGTGCAGTGGTGTATGTCTTTGGTCTGAAGGAAAAGATCCCAACCCACCACTTTTTCCCCCCCCCAAATCATATTCAAATATTAAAATACCACTACAGTGCACATTCCCAGGGTTTCATTTTGTACTTTTTGTTTATAATTGAATAGTTTGGACATTAGGAGGTTTTAATAGAAACACTTATCACACACAGAACCTAAGCGTATATCTCAAATCCTTGTAGCCAAAAAAGTTAAAAATCCAGTAACACCTGATGAGCTAATCCCAAAAAAATATACATTCAGGCAGAAACTTCTGCATCCCTTCACTGATTTCAACAAGATACCATCCACATGGATGTATCTGCAGGTATTCATCACAAGAATAGGGCCTTCTGAAGGCTATTCAAGAACATCTTTATGTGTTTTGCAGAAATGGAAAGAGTACAGCGTAAAGTTAAACTTTAACAGTAATATGCTATTAAACAGCATACTTGTGATTCTTGCAATTTGACTGTATCCTACATTAAAATCTGGTTCAAGGGCAGAATATTTACCTTCTTTACTTAGTCCTAATTATATTCCTAGGATTTCTGCTTGATAACCTGATATCTAACTAACTAGGACTTGTACTTTTTCTGATACTTGCTGCTTTGGATAATTGGAATGATCACTTGGGAATGTGAAGTGCAGAGAGTTACATAAAACTTGCAGAAATTTGTATAAACTGTGAGGTCAGAGATGAGAACATTCCTTTATTTTAAGATGTAAGTTTATTGGGCACTTGTCAATTAACTGTGATTTATCTTCTGTGGGAGGTACTAGGGAACAGCACAGCAGAAGAGTAGACCTGGATTATTGCATGCAAAACAACCTACTTCTGCACATCCACTTCACTGTAATGGTTTTAGGAAAAAAGAAACAACCCTTAAAAAAAAAAAACAAAACTTTTTAAAAAGTATTTCTGGATACTGTTGTTACAGATTGTGTACAGGCTTGGTTTTTTTTCTTTCCCAGTGGGAGTGGCAACTGAAATCTGGACATTTGCCACATTGGTTGTGCAATTCAGATCACAGTACTTATAGAGGCGAGATGATCAGTGTACCAGCATACTAATGCATCTGACTGCTAGACTGGCTATTGTTAGTGCTTATAAATTGAAGTAAACCTGCAGTTTAAAGTCAGAAAATACCATTCCACATAATTTTATGATTGAAAGATAACTTCAAGTCTCACCACATATTTCTAAGGAACAGTTTTGCAAACTCACTGTATAAGTTTTCAGCTGCTCTAACAGTGACATTGAATTTGAAGTTCTTGAACAATATAATAGGAGGACAAACATTTTCCATCCTTCTGTAGCCCTTGAGCATACAGTTCTATGTTTTTTTTTTTTTAATTTTGTTTTGGTTTTGTTTCTTTTCTGTGCAGAAGAATCACTTAAAAATTCGCTACAGTTTCCTATTAAGATAAAAGAGCAATCAGCTACGCAGTAACACAAAAAGCCTAAATAAATCACCGTTGCACTTATGCAAGTCCTCCTAAACACCAGAATGTGTTTTTTTTAACAGTTCTATTTCAGCAGCTACACATTGCTATATTAAATAACTTGTTAAAATTAAGAAATAAAAATCAAAATAATTTGAATGATAGCAATCACACTAAAAATAAAGGATGCTCGCTGTATTCGATGCTTATGTGAAGTTTAAAAAAAATTAATATTCTTAAATCTTTTGGCATAAAGATAATTCCTCATGAAGGAAAGAAATCATGTGATGAGTCATGCACATTTAGCAAAGCTGCTGTGATAAACTACATTTTCAGAGAGAAAGGAAATACTTTTAAAACAAATATTTCTAGACTTGGAAATGATTTCTCTTTTGGCATTAGAAGTAATAACTTTTTCAGTTTTAAGGTATTGACAGGGATTATATTGAATAAATTCTATTAGCTTTCCCTGCTGTCTAGCTTTTAAAGCCTATTTAATTACAACAAAATGGTACTTTGCTCTGTCAACAAGTTGTGAAGTCACTTGCTCAACCTTTTTCCTCCCATTCCTTCAGCTATTCTTCTTCTCTGGTCCTGTTCAATTTTTTTTCATTTCCTGATTTTTATCTTGGGAAAATAAAAGGCAGCTGCACTAAGTTACATGAAACAGCAAAGTGACTCTGCTTGTTAGTGATTTGCAGGTTCTAAACAGTGAGTTGTGTGAAATGAAAAGGGGAGTGTCATGTTGCAAAAACTCTTTTCTATCCCCTTTCTACAGCTGTATTTCTAATCAGCAGAAGATACATCTTGCTTGGAGTCAACCCCCTTTCTCTCTCACATTCTTAACCTTCTATCTTATGCATGGATCACTGGTTAGCTTAGAAATGCACAGACACAAAAGGGGGAGCTGACATGTGAGGTTTGATGGCAATAATGGCTGTTTATAAGCCTAATCCATCACATTTAGTGGACACCTCCATTTTTGTCTCTCTGAAAAGGTATAAATAATAAAATGGTATAGCTTTGGCTCAGAGGTACCTTGGTAAATATTTTAACTATTTACAAGATCACATCAATAACAAAAGAAGCATCTGTACCATCCATACCGAGGCCTTTGACTCATTAGAGTAGTACCCAGGTGGTTCTTACAATTCATCAACAATAAAATGTGTTCATGACAGAACTTTTGTGACATCACTGGTGTTTTTATATGCCACTGTTTGATAAGCCAAACTTGCATTCTTTCCCCCCAAAAACACCCTAGTAAATATTTGTTTCTCAAGAAATGAGGAACTTAACACTAAGCATCCACTCACAAGGTAGATCCATCTGCAATCATTCTCTCCAAACAATCAATGATCCGGGTTACAAATGTTTCTCTTTGAGACACATATTATCTAGAATACATCAAGGTTAGCACTGTGTCAAATCCCTTGATAAACTCAGGCTGGTATTGCCTACTTGGGCAGTAGCAGTTTGATAGTTTTCTTTTGATTTTACTTCGCTTGTATCGATATCACATCCAAAGAGCAGCATGTCATACACAGCAATAAAATGTAGGGAAGGGAGTTCAGCAGTCACAAAATCAATCTGATAGGTTTCCAATTTAATATGTGACAAGTCAGCTCTCAGGATAAAGCAGTGCTTATTCCTTTTCTCCTTAAAGAAACATATTTGGAAGTGGCAACACATGGATATGTGAACTGTATTATAGATCTTGTTTTCATCTAATTAGAGGCTTTGGATACCTGTTTTTTAGGTGTCAAATCAAAGCCAACTGGAACAAACAAGATAATTTTAGAAAAATACCAATTATCCACTTGTTAAACAATCCGTACACTTACACTGTTTCATACTGAGTCACTACTCTCCTATCCGAAAGACTGAAACTGGTAAGAACTTTTAATAAGGTCAGTCTCAGTTTTTTTGGTTGCTTTTACTCTTATTCATATATAATATAAACCAGGCTGGCTCTAAGTGGTCACACCTAAAAAATTTACTGAATTCCATAATATTCCTTAAGCCATTGAAGTTTCAGTAACTAAGGAAAAAAAGAATCTCTTAAATGTTACTTTAAATAGATTAAACTGTTACTTTACAAAGTCTATATGCCAGTACTAAATCTTTTGTCTGTAACTGGTCACAGTCTTGATAAAATAATTAAATTCCATCAGCCTAAAATATACACACACATAAGTGTATAGAAGAAAATGAGCACTGGCTGTAAAGAATCTGATTATATCCATTCTTTATATCCCTGCACACACTGAAAAAGGGGAGAAAAAGTAAAACAGAAAAATTATAAAAAAAGAATAAGAATAAAACTACTTTTCACAGAAATACTCCAAGATAAATTATGAACCTCTTCTCCTTCCCAAAGATAAGCAAAATGGAATAGAAGTAAAGCAATTCAGAAGCATTCCTGAATACCAATGCTGCCCCAATTCCAAAATTTGGTCAATAAAATTAACAGCCCTCCTTTGAATGGAATATCACACCTCTAAATGAGTTCAAGCTGGTGCTGTTATTGTCCCGTGGAATGTGAGATTTACATTTCACAGCTCCTCACCAAAGTAATGAATGAATCTGATCTCGTAAACAAACAATTCCAGTTTCATGTTATTTCAATGGCCCTCCAACAATGTGTGCCTCCACAAAGGAAAATATTTATCATGTTTGTGCTCAGCTCCAATTTGAAATAGGACCTTAATAAAATGACACCATAAAAACCATTTTCACAGCTGAGTTTGCAATTTAATAAACAGACGCAAACAACAGTCTTTGGAGATCAACAGTTAAAAATTAAATGAAGTAGAAGACTCCCCACATCACAATGGGAACAATTGGAATGGCCTCCAGCAATATGTAGTGGAATCACAAGGTATATGTCCTTGGTCCTTTCACAGGCATCAACCTTTGAAGTATGTTATCATGACATCAATGCAAATCAGTCAGATGATTTCAAGGAAAGGCCAAAAGCAATTTGCGTTGTTTGCATGGGTCTAAATATTAAATAATAACTCTGCAAGCACCAGATATTTTCAGACATACTATACTTGTGCTGTGCTGGTTTTAGTTCAGTTAAAAAAAAAAAAAATAACAGTTTGACATTGTGTTGGATTTCATGCAGAGTTTTCAGAAGCAGTATAGTTCAGGTAGCATAGTTTTGGGGACTTTCCTTGAAGTCTGTGGGAACTTTCCCCTCAATGTGAGTAAGAATAGATAATCTGAGTAAAAATTTCCAAATAATGCAGTAACTTAGGGGTAATTATGCACAACAATTGGTTGCAACTGTATTTTAATCTGAGTGGTTGAAGACATGAAATAGATTATCATGAGTGCCCGGAGGTATCACTAGAGTTCAGTAACTCACTGATTAAACTACTCTTCTGAGCAAATTTGAATCTTGTTTTTACCTAGAGTACAGTGATACCACATTAGAGTAACAGCAATACAGTGGAAGGGACACAGACAAACAAGAGTGTAGATTTCCAATGAAATTTTAACAGTGTGCCTACTCTTTCTGGATTGTAATCAGGTTGCGTGATTGTCTTTTTCCTTGATTATGGGTATAAATCATTAATTCCATGCAATGCTAAGGGGTTTAGTTATGCATTCAAAAGTATTACTGCTTAAGGAGACTAAAGGAAATAGACCAGCACAGTTGCAATTCTGGAGTAAAACTGTTAAAATCCACAACACTAAAGCTATTAGAAATCTACACCATCATCTGAAGACCTTTAACTAAGGGGGTGGGAAGACATTCATCGTCACTTGTTTTTTATGACTGACACAGCCTTCCTCATTGCTGCTAGTCCAAGGTAAGATGAACATACAGGTTTTAAAGTTGCTTAGGCAAAGTACCTATGTCTTCTCACATTGTAGGACCTAGCATGTGGCAGAGTTCAGCTTAATATTTATTCCAGTATTCAGTATTTAATGTACTAATGAGAAAACAAAGCAATTCAAATAAATAAAAAGCCCAACCCTTCCCCCTGCCTCCTAAAATGAACTCCCAATAAAATCAAGTTTCAACAGAACAAATGTCCCTCAAAACTTTGACTTGGCCAACTGCCCAATCAAGGATTCTGTCTAACAGACTTTAAATTTAGGAATCAGGAAAAAAGAAACATATTGTTTTGTCTTTGGCAGATTCTTTGAATCCAGTAAGAATTAATTTGACTTTTTGAGTTTTCGTGAGAATCTTGTGATAAAGGTAAGGCTGTGGTTTGGTGAAAGCAGTGTAGTAGCTAAATTGATCACTGGTAAGAACTTCAAGGGAAATATCTTCACCTGGAAAATATCAGAGGGTATGAGAGGCTCCTGCCTTTAGGATAGAACATACTGACCATCTCAGCATAACTTGTCACAATGAGCTTTACTGTAAGACTAAAAGGGAAGAAAACATAGTAACACAAAGCATTTCTCAGACTGCTTAGGTCACAAGTTTTATCTCTACATTTTTGACTTGGGTAAATGAGATGAGTTGTGAATGTCAGATGGTGAATCCCTTTCTCATAGCAGGCTCCCCCACTGATCTAGATAGAGCTGCTCCAATTATTAAACAAATGATATGATAATAAAGATTCTACATATACATTTTTAGGTTCACATTTAAAGTTATACTCTTAAAAGAAAGCAATCTTACAAAAAAGTTTCTTGAAATATAAAATTCAAGTAAATCAAAGTAAAATTTTGCATGTGACCTTGCTATGTGGAAATACACTTCATTTTACAGAAGTATTTGTGAAATATGTGCTACTTCGTGAGTGTATCAATTAAAGGTTATGTAAAAACGACCCAGAAAGTGAGCTAATTGATGTTCCTCTGAAGTGCTAGTTAAGGCAATTTAATCACAAGTCTAATGATTTGTAAAACACAATTTTAAACAGTTATTTAAGAATGAGCACTTTAATTTCTGAGCTGATTCTTCATTACTAAAGACATTGATGATTGCTTTTATGGTAGTGTTCTATATAGAGCTCTAATCCCATCAAATGGCATTTTCACTACTGAAAGTAGTGTCCATTCCCCCCAAAACAAGATGATTTCACATTGCTTTATAATCAAATTATAACTTAAAATTATAGGCCCTGAACACAAAACTACAATCCTTTATTGCAGCTGAGCACACTACATGCTGCATTTTTAACAGTCTTCTCAGTACACAGACAAAAAAGCCACATAGTAAATTGCTTCTAAGGTGATTGTGCAGGTTCTGATCCAAAGTCTGCTTACATACAGTGGAACATTTCCATTTACTTTAACAGACCTTGGCTTACTCTGTAAGAAATGCATGTTTTACTTGTGCTCCAAGATAGCACAGCTCCATTTAATTATTAAACATCTGAGGACTAACTGGACAGCTCTATACAATAAAATTTCTGGTTGCTGGTGATACTGATTTTTTTTCCCCTTCCTGCAAGTGAAATGATTTATACTAACAGCTTGAAATTCTGTATTTTTATGCTGGAAGGTTGCACTGAGGCTTGCTGAAGTTGATGGTTGAAACATGAGGAAGGGTACTTAACCATAACCCAAGTTATTCCAATTTTGTAGTTGTAGTTTAGACTTGTACAGGGCAAGTCTATTATTGTAATAATAAGGAATTTTATCACACTGAGTGATATGGACATTTGCAGATCTGGACGCTTTCACTTCAGTCACCAACATAACAATCAATTCCTAGATGGGACAGATTGCAAATGGAAACAACTGCACACATGTCTGAAATTTGATAAGTTTTTTTTAGCCTTTTTTTTTTTTTAAACAGTTATGCAATTTAATATTTTGATCCGCTCCTAAAATTTCACAGGTGAAGAGACAATACAAATTTGATGGAAAAAATACTGAGTGGGAAGCAAGATGCAACAAAGCTGTCATCAACTACCTCCTCACTTCCTTAGTTTTGATGTCCCTCTATGTAAGGCCAATATGTAATAGAAGAAAAAAAAAGAAAGCAAGTAGGAAACTGCAGAACACTCATAGTGGTTCTGAAAGACTGACATCTTGTCCCCTTTTCTTCCTCTTCCCACTGTGTGCAATCTGTTTTGGTGACAAATTGAAGACAATCTTTTTACTTCCTCTGAATTTTCTTCACACTGTAGTGTTTCTGTCTGTCTCTGTTTGTTATATCAGCTCTCTGCTAAGAGTTTGCCAGAAAGCAAACACAAAAAATCCAGTATCACATTAAAAGAACTAGTCTTAAATATTTAACAGTTTCTAGCTATTGTTACATGAACCAAAGCCTTTTTCCTGCAACAGACTGCTGTTGGAGACAGAATCACACTCTAGGAGAGTATGAGTACCTCTCTTGCATAACTGAGCAAAAAAGACTTGTCAAACTACAAAATGGGTAGATGTTGTATTTCCAAGAGAGCACCAATTTCCCAAACATTTCCAAAAATGGGATGAAGAGATAAGCAATATACAGATTTCAATATATGCACAAGATCTAGTTCTCATCTCAGTTGGTATGAAATATCTAATGCTTTTAATGACAGAGGACTTGATCACAGAAGAGCTTCCTTTTTCATGTGGTGCAAATGCTGTGCTAGTTTGGAAATGGTAGGGGCAATTCAAAGGAAGTTCACTGTATCCATCAGGATAAAACTCAGGTCATCATTTGGCTCTCTGTCAAAAAGCCCTACTAAAATAAGCCTTACAACTGAGAAATATTAATAGCAATAGAATGCAACAATGCAACTGCCTTAAGGATTTTATCAGTACACATTCAATTAAAGATGTAATGGACTCAGTTTCTATAATTTGCATTGAACACTAAACATAAGGCTTAAAGCAAAGGATGAAAAAAGTCCAATTTCCAAAGCCATGCTCTTTCTCAATTGCTGAATTCAAGTGATCACTACACATATTACATGCTGTATATTACACCTTAGTTTCCCTACTTGTAATCTGAGATGAGTAACCAATTCTTTCCTAGAATTGTTCTAAGCCTCTCTGCTATCTACATACATTTAATTTGTAATGTGATGAGTTATCTACAACAAATCATTATTTTTAATAATTTGCCTATTGCCAACAGTTCAAATTACACAATACATAATGTATATTTCATAAATGGAATTTACTGATTTTAGTCAAAAACATCTTATAAATTAAATGCTATCCATTTTATAGCTCATTTTATAGCTGTAGTTTGCTTATTGCTGTGTGCCTGCCAAATTAATCTAATCAGCACAACAATCTAACTGCAATCAAAGACAGTGGGAGTATTTATAAATCCAGTCTGCTACAGCAAATATGAAAGAATACAGACATTACAGTATTCAGTAATAACAGCCCAGAGAGAACCAGTCTCTGCTGCATTCAAAACTTTTTTTCCCCTTGTTCTCCCAGAATTTCATCTGCACATTTCTTATGGGAAAGTGGCCATGATATCTTTAAAGGCATACTGCATATAAAGACATAAACTAGATTATTGAAGTTAAAGAAAAAGTGAATGCCCATATTTCCAACTCACTATGCCAGCACATACAAGGAAAGGCTGGGCACTTTCTGCTCAGGCAATGAAAGACCATATATTGTGGCATGTTTCCTGTCCAGATATATACTGCATACCTCATCTCTTTACTCTGCACTTGACAGTAGATTGTATCCCTCTTAAAAGCTTCAGATTTGTTCCAGAGATGCAAATCTGCTCCAGGGCAAGAGACTAGGCAGCAGCCTGGTTTTTGTAAAGCTAACCGTTTTCAGTAACTCCAAATGCCCACTTTGGGAACCTCAAGATTTAACTCCTTCAAATGGCTTTGCAGTATACAGAGCCACATTCACCCACGAGCTCCAAGCAACAATGACAACATTCAGCATTCACTTGTACAGTGAATTTTTATGGTGAGATGCTTATACTAAATAATGAGTGATCATGGATTGATTTGTCATGGATTGTAGTATAATTCTGTGACACTGTTGGCTATGTTTATAGTATGGTTATGAATAGTGCCAAAACAGTAACAACAAGTACCGAACAACCCCCAAACTCCAGTGCATCAGCCCATCCAGTTCAAGTTACTTGTCTTTAAACTGCCTGTATGACCAGATATTTAAACTTAAGTCAGTGTCCAAACTCACATCCAACATCCATTCTTCATCTGACAAGCCACCAGACTCACTTGGGGGTGAAGGCATAAATGCCTTCAGTGCGTTAAGGTTTGAATATGGTGTTGAATACAATCTGACAGCACAATATAGACACAGCCACGTAGCCCATACGGCAGATGCAGAATATATGCTCATTCTTCAGGGCAACATAAAACCATTTCCTTGCTACAAGTGATGTATCTACTTTCTAGTCTTCTTAACCAGTCTACTCTAGACTGCTGTATTTTATTCCCACTATTCTGCCAACGCAGTTACAGTCTGTTTCTGATCTGTCTCATCTATATCAAGCATAAGTTACTCCTGCCACTACATGAGTGTGAGATCAGAAACAATATCAAAGTGCAAAAAAGTGAGGTATTTGATCCAGGGTAATTACAGCAACATCATATATAGGTTTGTGTTCAGGAGTGTAAAGCCTTTTTAACTTGTCGCAGCTTTAACCTGTTGAGCCAGCTTCAGTCAGTGTAAAAATGAATCAGACTTTAAAGGATGATAAGGGACAATTCTGGCTCATGGCATAAAGTATCAGTGACTTACCTGATTTCCATCTTGTCAGCAACATTTCCCAAATATTACCTTTTGGTACTTTATAAAGAAATTATTAGAATGACACTGGATTACTAAGAGAGATACAGCCTCTTTTGGTATCGTTTCATTTAAATGTTGTGCCTAATAGTTTATGCACAGGTGCTCATGTGTCTCAGCAAGTTTGAAATGTTTTTAAGTGGACCTGTCAGAGGGCAGAGTTTTGCCAAGGCAAATGAAGTTTTAAGAGAAAAAGCTAGTTGTTGACTTGTTTGATTCAGATTGAAAAACACTTCAGATTTCTTGGGTTTATGGAAACAACCCAGCCATACTTCAGAGTCAATTGTCAAGTACTGCCACAGTGAAGAAAATAGAGTTGTCCTGATTCACACCACCAGCAGATCTGACCCTAAAAATTATTTGTGTTAACTGGTATTTGGCTGAACTGCCCCCCCACCCCCCGCCTTTTTTTTTTTTTTGGGGGTGGGGTGTAGCATTTCCAGGTTTGAGTAAGATTTGCAGTACTTCAACTTTGCAAGAATTTAACTAGTCACACTGGTTCATTAAAAGAAAAGAGAAAGTATTATTCTTTGAAACAGAAAAAGAAGGGAAGAAATTCAATGCAGAAAATAAACTTTTTAGAAAAAAACCTGAATATACATTCAAGGCAAAGATCTAATAAATATTGAATAAAGAAGCATAGCATCCAAAGAACAGTTTAACTACAACCATATCATTGTCAGGAAAAACAAATACAAACTTGCCCCAAAGCAAAACAACATTAGAGAAATCAGGAAGAGGACAGATAGACAGACAGTAAGTTACGGACATAAAACTCTTTGTACCAAAACCAATTAACCCTAACCTAAGGCAAGCTTTTTGCTTATAGTCCTTCATTTAAAGGTTTTACAATTTATAGCCTGTGTTTCTCAGGGGAGGTCTAGCTCTGCTCTGATTTCACATTTCACAGCAGCACATGTGTAATCCTGCTGCAGCACAAAGCACATGATCTAGCTCTTTTCAGGAAATACGCAAGTTACAAATATATGGGAATAGAGTTGTAACCAGAGTTCACTTCTATTTCACCAGGCCATACAAGTATGTTTGCAGAAATGGCGGATTGGAGTGACACTCGTGAGAAGTCTGTCAGTCCCAGCTTGCGTCTGGTATCCTCAGAGATTGAAGAAACCCAACCAAAACCACCAACAAAAACCTTAGACCAACCTGGTTACAGTATTGTTTGAAAGACAACTTGATTTTAAAAATTTGATGTATAAAATTATCTTTAGCTCTTTGATATGCATATATAATTGTCATGAATATCAAGGTTGGAAAATGCAGTATGACGATGATTTCATTTACATAGTACCTCCTAGGACCCAGAGAAATGCATGATTCAAATTTCCCACGTGGCAGGAGTAAGCCATCAGCTTCATAAAGAAAAAAAACCAGCTTGCATAAACTTGGGTGTTCAACTGTCTTTAAATTTTGTATGATCTTCTATCATAAATAAAATGCATATGTGCCGAATCTAACTTCAAGATAGAGCTGCTCCAGCAAAAGAATTCAGAAGAGGATATACTTCACTATGTATCTGCAGATACAGGGAGAGAAGAAAATAAACCCATTCTACAGTAATTAATTGCAAATACACAAAACTTAATTAATGCAGTGGAATTAAACAAGAAAGTTTAGTATTTCCACAGAAATGCTTACTAAATTCTGCAGTATTTGGGGCAAAACTGTTTGTTGGTTTTGTTTTGTTTTTTTTAATTATAGAAAATGTTGATATACATGTCTAGTGTGATCTGTGAGGTCTCTTCCAACCTTGGTGATACTGTGATAGTATCGTACATATAGCTTTGTAACGTGATGTAGATACTGTGCATCTGCAAACATGTTCCTGTATTACATTTGTATTTTTCTAAAAATGAGATGCAAGTTCCTTATTGAAACATATACAAGAAGTAATCTTACAAGTTATACAACTTTAAAAACAGGTCTATCTGATCGGTACCCATTTATGGAGTTCTGTCTTTCCTGAACTTGATTTTGGGAGACAGCTTTTCTAAGAGCTTCACTAGCTTCCTATTCATTGTATAGCTATATTAAAGGATTTGGGTAAGGAAAGTAATTCTCCTTCCTGAATTAAAAAACATATACACACACACACTCTCAGAGACACACATGAACAAAAGAACACCAAAAATATTAGAAAACCCTCTAAGCATCTTAGAGCAGCTTGAGCAAGGCAGCTTTACTGTTTTATATGTATCCCAAAGCTATGTTGTAAGCAGGTAGAAGTACAAAGCTATATATTCCCTCCTTCCATCAAACCCACAAAAATCCCTGTTCTAAACAACTTTTGGAAATACTGCTCCCATAATGGACTAGAGTAAAACAGACAGGGACATTGGTTCAAAGCCATTTCAAGATTTTGGTGTATTATTCCTGCAAAGTGCAGCTGTGCTTCTTATACATGGATACATGTTTACTTCTGAGTATACACTACACATCTTAAAAATGACTAAAACCTCAGAAAAGACACAACATATTTTTCTAGAGATTATCTAATTATTTGAAACCTAGCTCGTTAAAGGCAATAAAATGAAAAACTAGTTTATAAGCTGTTTCATAGTCTAAATGAACAGCCCACCAGCAAGCAATGTCCATAAAATGCAGAGATAAATCCACCAAAAAATGCAGTTTGATAAAGTATCAAAAACATACATGTAGTACCCCTTTCAAAACAGATATTTTATTTCAATAGCTTATAAGGCTTGTGTTCTCTTGTTAGAAGAAATTAGATGCCATATCCTTTGAGGGAAAATTAATTGTATCAGTACATGCAGTCACTTAAGTCAACAGAATGTGTCTGGTTGCAGAATAGATGACTTTTTACCTGAAGGCTACCCAAGAGCGTATGTTGGTCCCCCAAATTTTCTGCAACTAATTTACAGTACATCTGCATATACAGACCTGAGACAACTATTTCTGTACAATCAATGAACTGAAACCAGTAATAAGATCTGAGATGACACAATACTCCCTTTACAAAGGTTCTGTTATACCATAGATTATATAGAAACAATTAACGGAAAATTAGCTTAACTGTCCAACGGTAGCACTATATTGAAGAAATTAAAGGAACACTCAATCCAGACATGTTTAGCTAAAATAACCTTATTCTGGCTGTGACCTCACTGTAAGTATCACTGAGCTTCTAGTCTGGCAAATATTACCCTTTTGCTGTCACAGAAAGTTATTTTTCATTTAATTTTAACAGGGAGATGGATTGAATGTGAATACTCATTTCCTGATCTGGCCCTTTCTTACTCCTGCTTACTCTCACCTAAAATCCATAGTTCAATTTGCACTACTTTCCTCTCTGTAGTACTCACGTGCAGCCCAGTGTCCCACCACAGAGCTGTTACCCATTTGTTTGGGTAAATGGCAGCACACCCTGTACTTAACCACAACCTATACCTCTCCTGATGTGTTGGCCAGTAAATGCACAATAAACAACCAAAGGACTTGTAGGCTCAGAATTGCTGGGATGCTGTCTGCCCACCTTTCCCTCACTGGGGCTGCTAGTTCGCCAACCTGACAGCTTTTGCTAAACCAGTATCTTCATAATCTTGAATTCTGTCCAATTCAGGAGACAAAGTAGTCCAGGAATATTTATCACCAGTGAAATCATACAAGCTTTGTTTCTTCATATTAAATCTCAGGATTTTTCAAAACATCCATTGTCCCTACGTGAATAATACCTGCATGAATTAAACTCAAAAGGATGCTACTCTGGGCAAGATTAAAAAAAGAGAAAATCAGTGTAAGCATGCATGAAAAACCATTCTTCTCTGACAAATGATGGTAACTTTCATGTTGTAGGAATAGCAGATCTTAATGCTAAGTGTAAATGCAACAAACTCAAAATTTTCAGGATTTAAAATTTGCAACAAAAATGTGACTGGATGTGTCACAGAACATCGACTCTTAGAGCTGATTCCAGGAGAAAGAGGAAAAGGAGTAGCTGCTGCTAATCCAGATAATGCCAATGTGACAAAAACAAATGCTTGTTCCAGAGTTAGAGAGTTCATGATTATGCCTTCTGTTTGAAGCTAAGATTTTAGAAATTTGAGTGAGAAGATGATTTTTCTTCTCCCCTATACAATGGGAGACAGGGCACTTGAAAATCCCATATTACATTTCAGCTTTTAGAATCTGTGGTATTCTCTAGGCCTTTCCTTGAAAAAAAAAAAAAAAAAGAAAACAAACCAACCTCTTAGGCCCCCACCTCCAAACCTAACAAAAACACCAAACAAAAAACAAGCAAACAAAATGTGCGTAAGTCATGTTACATGCTTCATTATTCATAGATGTTCCTGTCAGTATTTCACTGAAAAGTGTACCAGGTTAATAATTAGATCACAAGCATTTTCTGTGAGCAGCAAACATAGATCTGGCAAGCTTCTCAAGATTCCAGTCTTCCATCTATTAAGGGATGGTTTTGAGCCAGTCTTCACTTGAAAACTCACATACAAAGAGCATAATGCAAATTATTCCTTCCTGGGTAGCAGTGATCTGTGCAAACAGATACTGCTGAACAGAAAATTAGCTTAAGGCACTTATGTTTCATAGAATCATAGAATGGTTTAGGTTGGAAGGGACCTCAAGGATCATCCAGCTCCAACCCCCTGCCATAGGCAGGGACACCTCCCACTAGAGCAGCTTGCTCAAGGCCTCATCCAGCCTGGCCTTAAACGCCTCCAGGGAGGAAGCATCCACAACCTCCCTGGGCAACCCGTTCCAGTGCCTTACCACCCTCACTGTAAAGAACTTCCTCCTAACATCCAGTCGAAATCTCCCCTCTTCCAGCTTAAACCCATTCCCCCTCGTCCTNNNCGGTTGGCTGTCTGGGCTGCATGTGCACACTGCCGGCTCATGTTGAGCTTCTCGTCGACCCAGACCCCCAGGTCCTTTTCCTCAGGGCTGCTCTCCAGCCATTCATCACCCAGCCTGTATCTGTGCCTGGGATTGCACCGACCCAGGTGCAGGACCTTACACTTGGCCTTGTTAAATGTCATGAGGTTGGCCTGGGCCCACCTCTCCAGCCTGTCCAGGTCCCTCTGGATGGAATCCTGCCCTCCAGCAAGTCAGCTGCGCCACAGCTTATTTGATCTTGTACCTTAGAGACCATTTGAAAACCTGGTTTAATAAATTTGTTTTTGAAAATAATTTCGAATTTTTTAGTTATTTGTTTCCCAATGCAAGAAATTTGAATTAGTGGAACATCACTTAAAGAATCAATAGCGGTAATAAATTTTTGTACAAAGGGCAGGTAGTATTAAAATTGTATGGGACTACTGTTTGGCATCTAGAGCCTACATAGCAAAACATCTTCCTTTTTATACTAATATTGCCACCATACACTTTTTAATATGTAACAGGAACCATCAATCCCTTGCTTTCTATGATTAAGTAACTTTATTAAACTAATCTCTCTCTTGGTTTGTGAGGATTATGTATGATCATACTATGTTCCTGCAATGTACTCTGGGTTCAAATAAATCTTCCATGGCACTTTCAAGGCTTTCAATGATGCGACAACCTAAATTTTTTTATAAGCAATTTCAAAAAGCCTACTTTGAAAGGTTTTTTTCCTAAATGACTGACCTTGGTTTAACTTCAGAGATTAATGTCTGGGCCTTGTGTTGAGCTTGCTCAGTGAGCTACCTGAGGAAAAGTTAGAACAATCAAAAGGAGCAACATCTGACACAAATGCTAACAAATGGATATCTTCCTCCTCTTCTCCCCATAGAGAAACTAGGTGAGAAAGGTGTTACCCAAGGTAATGCATACTGATCAACTCTTAATGCATTTCAGGTAAGATCCTTAATATTTGTGCTCTGCATAAGGGACAGAAGTCATGACTGATGGTTAGCTTGCATAGCTGCAAACACCACTGTAACTGTCTAAACATGGTACAAAGATATATATGTACTCTCACATGTTACTCCAATATAAAATTATTCATGAGAGAGTCATATCCTAGGAATGCTGGAACTTCCCAAATTGTTACTGCATGAGAGGTGACAGAAAAATAATCTTTGCCAGAATGTCATGGAGGGTGAGCTCAGTAGGTATTACTCTGTTTCAAAATGGAAGTAGGAGAGCAAATACTTTGGCAGCAATCTGCAGATTTGGATACTCCACAGCTTCTCTAGGTAACCTATTCTTGTAGTTGGCCATTTTTTCCCCACTATATGTGCTTGTTAAGTAGTTTGTTTTCTGCTGCTGGACTATGTTGAAATCCAGTATAAATCAGGCCTGGGTCTAGCCTTGCCATTTTCTGTTTGCGATTTCAAACTTGCATTTGTGCACATCATCCATTAACTGGAAGCTGTGCTGTAGCTAGAGAAACGTGAAGAAATCTAGTTGTAAAAGGGCATGGAGGGAGTGCCAAAATAAAGTAAGTTGGCAGAAAACAATTTAGCAAATCTCCTTAACACATTGTGCGACAATCTTGTAAGTTAACAAAGACAGATATTTAAAGCATGTTTTTGACATACAAATGTTCAACATATTGTGATCTGTGAGGTCTTAGTATAAAAGTATATGTTCATAGTATAAAAGTACTGACAACTGGAATTTATCTACAGAATAAGTACTTGCAGATGTAAATGTAAGTTACTTTTCAGACAAAATGGCCAATGCAATGAAAGTGGCTTTTAATAAAACATGAGCACAGTTGGATTTTGCCAGTTGCTTTAGAAAAAAAAAAAAAAAACAAAAACCAAAACTTTTTCTAGCCAGTATATACCACTAAATAGCCACAATTTCCTACTGCCCAGGCTAATTATTTTTGTTATATTTTGTTTTTAAAATGTTTGATTAGATTATTTTGAAATTAAGATCTATGTTTCTTTCAGCTACATATTATGTCCTACAGGTATAAAATCTGGTTTTGAAGAATTACTTTTTACATATCCTTGGAGAGAAGATTAAAACAAATCCCAGAACTCACCTCTTAAAATATCTGAAATACCACTTACCACCACATAACAGCAACATCATGCAAAAGCATTAGTTGTCAAATAATATTTTTAGGTGTTACTTGGATTTTGACAGGAAAAAGGATCAGAGGGCAGTACCCACTTACAGATAAAGCAAACTATTCCAACTTTGCAGACAAACCCTAAGCATGTGTCATGATTTCATCCTGCCTCTGTAGCTGAGAATCTGAAAAAGGTACACAAAAAACCACCATGCTATAGGAGGCATACAATACACTGTTACTACTATATTGTAGAGAAGCCCCATCTATTCACATGGTTAAAGTCAGTGAATAACATCAAGTCACTGAAATTATCCAAGCACATAAGTAATTCTTAGAAGTAAGACTACAAAGGTCACTTGTTCTCTGTCATGCTTAGCAACGCAATACCAACCCTCAGAGGAAACAGTTTCTCAGCCTACAAAAAGTCAGCTTGAAGAAATAAATGTGATTCTGAATATGAGAAAGGCTAAAAACCTGGCAAACACATTGCTAGTGGATAAGATATGTCTAATACTTGATTGTTTCAGTTGAAAGGTGGTTTAGGATGGCATATAAGAGGCAATTCATGTTACAAAGATCACTTTTATGCAACACAAACAAGCTCATCACCATTTAAAGTATCTCAGTGGAACACATCACTATTTGTGAGGAAAAAAAAATAATCTATATTTACCTATGTATTTATACATGTGTTGGTTCAATCTAGGAATTCTGAATAGTGGTTTTTTTTAATTTTGAAACATTTATGAAGAATCAATTAATCTACTGTCTGTGTATTGTTTATCTATTGTTCTACCTCGTTTTGAGGTAGAATCTTAACTTCAAGAAGAGCAATTTTGAAGTTATATGCTTATTTAATACAAGCACTGCTGATTTTGACTTATTCTAGACTTCACATTTGCATAAATAGCACTCATTTCTATTGTGCTTCAGAAGTAGTACTCTACTGTTTCAACGATCACTACAAAGGCACCACAAGATAAGGAGAAATGAGTACTTCAAAAGCCACAGAACCTTGGCAACAGGGAAAAAAGCAATAAATAGTTTTAGTTTTGCAACTCTTGGCAGGAGGATAGGAGGAGTTTAGCCCTTAAAAAACTGTATTAAAGAAGAAAAAAGTTTTTGTTTACTCTTTTTTCCCTAACATTCCTTATACTCAAATGGAAAAAAAGAGAACAACCAAACTTGAAAACTCTATTTGTATTCAAACTACATGTACTACAACCTTTCAAAAGGCAAAGTGGGTAGCATAGTGCAAACTAAAAGCAATCTAATAGTTCAAAGCAGGGGACACTCTATCAACTACAGAAAATAGCACTTCCCAAATTTTCTACCACACGACAGTTTATTTTCAGCGCAGCAACAGTAACTCAGAACTAACTCGAATTTTCTTTAAGTGGTACAGACTAAACTGAGCTAAAACTTGTCCTTTAAGGTATTTAGAAAAGTTGAAGCTGGCCAGGACAAGGACAATTACAGCTTGCACTCCGGGTTTTCTTCTGTAGGCTCCAGTTCCATGTCTCCAGCTCCCCCACCTCCCCACCCCCAATCACTTTTTGGTCCAGAAAAATATTTCCAAATAAATATTTGTGAAGTCCCTTTGCTCTGCACTTCTCAGACACATTAATCTGAGAGACCATCCCTTCTGTTACTTTGCTTTAGCCATTATGCTGTTGTAGCTTTTACATACTTTGATATCCACTCTAGCTGTGCCTCCAAAACACGAACATCCCATTGTGCACAGAGTTGTGACCAGATGCCACTGATATGCACAAACTCAGCCAACAAAAATAAAAAAAAAACCTCTTGGGCCTAAACTAGCACACCCTGAAATGTCTAATCTAGTAAATCTTTAGTAAACAAGCATGTGCAATCATACTGAAGAATTTCTAGTAGTCCAGTTTGAAACACAGCTCTGGGAAATCTGAACTTTTCTGTACAGTTATTAAAGTAATGTACAGAAAAGTTCCCAAATCTTTCTGTATAAAAGTTTTCTTTGTGAAATGTTTCAACCCAGACTGAAAGTGGATTGAATTTCATATTTGCTCACAGCCTGCTACTTCTTGTATTGAACCAGAGAGCTATATCTTTGGTTTCTCCAAGAATTTTGTTTAACTTCTATGCAAAAGATATACTACAGTCAACTCAAAAGATAGCAATTAATCAGACCTCAAAAATCATAAAATATATTATAGATAGTTTTATTAGTTTGCTTTCTGTATTTGAGCACTTGAGGTATCTGCAATCAAATAGATCAACCTGTCTGCTCTTTTTTTTTCCTCCTGAAATGAAAACTTACAAGACCTCATGATCATTGGCTTTACTAAACTGGAATTTGAGTTGCATTGGCTAACGGAGGACACAGCAAAACTGCTACATTGCCTTTGGTCAGATTGTATTAATGTAAATAAGGGGAAAATTTAGTACGATGGATTTACCTAGGTCTCAATATTGGTAGCAACTATGTGTTTGTTGTTTTTTTTTTACCAGAAGACTACTTCTACTGATTTCATAGTTTCTAAATGCCATTTACAAACAAGATTAAAAACCCTAACAAACAAACCAAACAAGCAAACAACCTCCACCCAAAAAATAAAACCCCAAAACCCCCAACCAAAAACCCCAAGACACTTTATAGCAGAGCCACAGGAACCAATGTGACTGCAATTTTTGGTATATGAGTAAAACTTGCTGTTTGAGATACATTGTTAACTCTGTGCATGTAAAACAACATATTAAAACGTTCTCAGTGCCTCTTTTTCAAAGCTTTAGGAGTAAATACAGGAAAAAAGACTTGCACGTCACAGGCCAGACTCTAGGCCTAAACAGAACACCAATGAACTGAAACATAATAATTAAATCAGTAGACTGTGGTAAATAATGTTGCCTGTCTGTTCCACATAGAAGCCTCCGTTCCAGTGCGCCTTCAGACATTCAGTAGATTTAAGGTATGGATACTGCAGACTTCAGAAGTTTTTCCTAGTGCAATTTTTCCTTTTGTCCATAGACAACAGAATGGTGACAGATCTTATTATTGCAATCAAAGGACAAAATAGAGCTGCAAGAATGTTCAGGATAGGATCTACCCACTACCAAACTGCTTGTCTTGTTTGCTTGCACTTCTCTGCAATTATAATACATCTATAATCTCTATCTCTTTGTCAGAGAATAATTGCTCTACATTATATTGACTTGGTTTTCAAACATATTAATAAACTGTGTTGCTTAAAAATTGTGACTTGTTTGGTCTAACTTCTTTCTTGTACAGTTTGGTCTGACTAAATACTGTCAAATCACACACAATTTAATAAAAGCCAAATTGTATCTCACATTTATTGAGCAAATAGGCTAGGCTATAAACTCAGGCAAATATCAGCATCATACCTCCATACTAATTTACAATCTGTTTTCATTAAGCACATACATATAAAGGAACAGTAGTTTTTTCTCTTTTGTTTAAATACCACTGTAACTAGAATTTGTTACTCCCACTTTTGCTCTCCTGGATGCTCCTTTAGAAATTCTTTCATCTATCTGTTTTCATATTTTCACTCTGCTGAATGCATGAGTAAATAGTGACTTTACCTGGCATGTTGATAATTTAGTCTATCACGGCATTAGCAAAAATTATCTCCTCAAAGTCTGTACCACTTAAAAACCTATCACTATGGTCTCTGTAAGACCACACTATAAGACCAGCACAAGGATTTTCAGATGCAGTAAGTCTCAAAAAGGCACACTTGTGTGTAGTTATCTGAAATGGACTTAGATTCGTCTCTCTTGAAGCCCTCATCATTGAAACCTTCAGCACTGAGTCTCATCTACATTCACTAAACAGTGAATGAATTCACAATGATCATACTTGGTCATCTTCTCAGGGATCATTCAACTTAAAAGTGTATTGCCTCGAGGTATTCAGTACCAAATGTCCTTATCTTTAAAAACCAACTTGCAGCCAACAAGCATACAGCAAAAATCAGATTTAGATCTATACACTTCCATGAATAACAATATACAAGCTAATGGCTCAAGCACTATTTTATGACAAGATGAACAGCACTTTCTGGCTGTTAGATATTCTAGAATTGTACATGAATCTAAGAGAACATAAATGAAATAATCAAGGAATAGCAGAGATTACGTGCTAAGTTTCAATAGAAACAGAATTAAATACTTTAAAAGAAAAAAAAATATGGTGATGAGAGACATGGTAAAAATATCTCTTATCCTTCTTCCCTACAAACATCTAAGAAAGATCATTGCTTCTGTATTTCTATCTGTAGTTACATATTGGGTGCATTCTTTACGTTAAACTATGTTGGTAACACAGATGCCAACAGTACCAGTCACAAAACAAAGCAACTTCACGCAGTGTAGCTCTCTGAGGATGTACTGTTAAAGAACCATAGCATGACAACACACAACATTAAATTGGCATTTTGAGCCAGCATTCCTCTAATTATGCCATTTTATATATATATATATGGATTTTTGTCAATAATTCGCTCTGCCAGATGTGAAAGTCTCTTCTGTAAGCTCCTCAAGGTATTATTTCAACATAGAAAACAAAAGACAGAATCATGGTAAACAACATTTGATCCAAAAAAGATTCTACAACCTCACAGATGCAAAAAAAAAAAAAACCCTACAAACATAATTCATAAATAAAATACTCTTCAAATTTCAACAACAGAGTTCTGTGAAGAAAAAGAACTTAAATTTCCAGCTGCCAATCTGCCATTCATAAGCAGTAATTAGTCAGAAATTAATATGCAAATACTTTTGTTGCATTTCAGTCCAAAGCAACATAATGGATTTTTAAATCCAATAGTGAGAGAGAATTCTTTTCAACATCTGAATTTTGAGCACATGAACAAATGCAGTGGTTGCAAATATCTACAGGAGATGTTTCCCACATGTATCTAATTCTTAACACCATAACCTTCTAAACACAGAAACATCAACATTTTGAGATCTGGATGACAAATTTCATCACTATGTTGCAGTTGGAACTATAAAGAAGAATTATTAAAAATATTATTTAAATGGGTCAAAAAGGAGAAACATAAGAAATCATGTTACAAGCAGCTACTAATATTCACTGACAAGATACTGTTTGGAATTTTCTTGTTAAACATGGTAAGGTGGATCACCTCTGCTTTTGAAAACAAACAAACAAAAAAGTCTTTTTGGCATATATTTAACGATTTCTGTACAGGAAGGTGAGAGACTTCACAATGAATACCCTTTATTTACATGCAGAAATTAAGAGCTTTGTCAATATCAGCAAGATCAAATCCTTACTGTTAACAACTATCTCCACTAAAAAACAGAACACAAAACACCTTCTGAAATTTGCTGAAAGTCATCACCTTAGAATTTTCTCCACTTGAGCTCCTCAAAATGGAGAGCTGTACCTCACAACTATAATATCTGAGGTGGCTGATTTTTTTTCCCTCCACTTTTTCTTCTTTTCTTGCAAACCAGAGCAGGAACAACTCGTAACAACACATTTATCAGAAGAAAGGTAACAATCTTGCCCTAGTAGAAAGCCCTGTCAGCAGGCAGCAGTATAAAATTAACTTTTGGCCTACTCTGCTTTTGTCACTTTCCAGGTCTGGAGCTTTTAAAACAACTTGAAACTTAGACTTCTAGGGTTAAATGTGAAGGGATCCACAAATCTTTCAAAAGTGAAATAAACCTGTACTTTTAAAATGTCAGTAATACACAAAGTAGTGACACATGAGTGAATTAATTACAGGTATTTCAAAGCGAGCTTCATTTCATGGAACTACATTTAGCCTGCGACCAGGCCTAAACTATAGCAGTTGCTCTGCCACTCAATGGCCCCCTCCCAACAGAGGAAGGGGGAATCAGAGACAGGAGAGGAAACTCACAGGTTGAAATGAGAATGGATTTAATGAAACAGCCAAACTAACACCAAAGCAAATATAAAGTGTAGAAATTCACCTCACCTGAGCAAATGCGCAGTGGTCACAATACACAGGAAAGCAGGCGTTGGGTTCAAGAGGAGGAAGAGTAGCAAGGTCAGGAGGAGGCCAAGCCAAAGGCTCTCTCTTATCCTCGTTAAATTCACCCTTCACAATGAGTATGACATTTATGGCCTGGGATACACCTGTCGCCAGCTCTGCTCAGCTGCCCTGGATGACTCCAAATTGCTAACAGCCTGCAGATGATGGCGGGCCTAGGATTCTGCCTCAGGAAAGACCAGGACGGCCTGCACTCAGCGTGTTAACGATATCCTCTGAAGGCGGCACAGACAGTGGTTTGAACACAACACTTTTTTCTGAAGAGACAATTTATGTAAATCTAAATAATAATTAAAAAGCAATTAATACTTCATCTTGAAGTGTAATTTAAATTCACTATGAAAGTTTAAACACTCGTGAGCTCTGCAGCACCACCTAACTTTCTTAACAGAACAAAAAATGTCTTCTGACAAAGCGCTAGAGCACAAGAGATGGATAAAAGTGCAGAGGATAACTCTGAAAGATACCAATCTTGACAACACCCAAACAATTCCATCCCCATCTCCCTCAGTGTTTATGAAACCAATATTCATCTTTTTATATTTCTCATCCTCCTGCAGGAAGGAAGCAGGCAAATAAATGATAGTTATGTTCAGCTGTAAAGGATCCAGCACCATGAAAAAACTCCCCTGATAGTGTATTCTACTCTCTGGCATTATTTTCAGTGTTATATTGAATTAATCTGAAAATTATTTGTTCCACTATCATTTATATAGCAGATGCTCAATCACACTATTAAGCTACAGCTATATCTTCCACACTCTTTTATCTGCAGACATACCTGAAAGAGCAGGGACTTCTGCTGAAGATCCACCAGAAGTCCCCAAAAGAACTGATGTGTTTTAAGAAATGCACCTTTAAAGGAGCGTGGTATTTTGTCTCTCCCCAAAATATAGAGCAGCACTGGTGACTGCTCAAGAAATAGACATGTACCAAGAATATGTACTTGCCCATTGCTTTTTCTGTGCAGCATAGTTCCATAAGTAATGTAGGGGTCTGTGGGCAAGATTCTAAGGTGATGCCTCTCAGCAAATTTCAAAAGTGAATAGAGACATAAACATTTCCCTCACTAGAACCTGCCTCAAAATCTCTAATCTGGGTCTGAATTCTGCTGAGCCTATGACACCTAGATTATCCAGTATAAAGGAAATTCAGTAGACATAAATATTATGGTGGAAAATTACTGCTTCATGGAGCAAAACAGCATTTGAAAAAAGTAATCTGTGCACATAGAATATGTTTTTCACACTATTAACTAAAAATCTGCCACAAGGATGCATCCAGATGGGCAAGTATCTGTTGCAACTCCCCATAGCCTCTGAATTCATAGAATTTCAGAACATATCTGTATTCTAATGAGACAAACTGAGTCATAACCTACTACTCTCATTTGAAAGTTCGTATTACACAGAAAAAAAAAAAGATGGAAGTGAAGAAAAAAAAAGTGGGAGGAGGAGAACAGAAGTCACACAGAAAAATGAAATGCAAGACAGTGTAATTACTAACATTTTTCACACTTCTCTTTCTAAATTTGCAATTCTAAGGTAGGTTGAGGAACATCTGGCAGAAGTGGATATAGAAAAGTACAAAGATGGCATTAAAGATACTTAAAGATATTCTGATTGTCTCCTCTGATAGATCCAGAAAAATCCAAGAAAAAAGCAAAAAATGATTGCACGTTGAGTTACAGTCATTGCTGTACTATTAATATTTCAGTACTAAAAAGTATTTTCCTTTCTGAATCTCAAATTAGATGACAGTCACTGAAAAATAGTCATACACAGATACATGCTAAATAAAGAGCAGAAAGCAGCCAGACAGCCTGCGTTCAGCAGTCTTCTGGGACTGTATCATAGACAGTGATACCATGATTAAAGAACTCTGTTGGTTGTGTTGTTAGTAAAACTTGGCAACAGTGAAAAAAGTAGGATAAAATTATGCTTTGAAGTTATGTTACCCTTGCTTTCCCATGGAATATGATAAGTATTCCACCTTCTAGACTGAATTATGATTTATCAACTTTGTGAAAAAGCCTGTTTATTTTGAAATAAATCCCAGTGACTGTCAGAAGTTCTTCAAACCATCAAAAAGTATTTCCAGACTAGAATATAGATCTCTCTGATCACAAACTACCCTAGTATTTACAGAAGTTCTACATTTCCTTGGAATAGTTATGTCTATTGAGTACAAGACAGTACAGAGCAGAGAGGTACCTGAGCTGACCTGGATATGAGAAGTAGTACAAACCAAAATGCTTTTATCTCCAAGGAAAAGGTACTGCTACAGTAGAACGTAATTGGTCTCTGGACCTAAGCTAGCATATTCAGAACTCTACATTACATATTTGTTCTAAATTATTTCCTTCCTACTATGCAGAGACTGCTGAACCAAATCTTATGGATACATTGACAAATAGCAACATTTTGCTCTTTCATTATTTGGTAGAGGAATTTGCTATGGCACCGGAAACACAGTTTAACTGTGCTGTTGTGGAACTCCCTTCACTGAAGAGCTCGGATGGGTGAATACAAATCTGTTGCCACATCTGTTGTTTCATACTTTGGTTTACCTTCTTTTTTTTTTTTTTAAATCAAAACACTTAAATGACAGTACAAGAACTCTCATGTTTAGCTGAAAAATATTTTTGCTTCCACTATCAACAGACATACTGCAATGACAGAAACTTCCACAAGTCCAAACAGGATCCCAAAGTCTTCGGTTTAATGATGTTTCACTGCAGTGAATTAAACAATGAAAGCCATGGAACAAACAGGAAGGTTACAACCAGTACACTATATTATGAAATAATATTCTGATGCAATTTTCTAGACTTTGTTTCACAGACAGGAATAAACAAATAAAAAAGATCTTGGGAACAACTTATTCATAGTCTTTTATCAAGCACTTTGCTGAATTACAGTTGTTCAGGATTATCAGAAGACAATCTAAATCTTGCACAATATTCCAGAGATATTACTAAGCAAAATCCAGGATAAGCGCAAACAATTAACTCAAGAGAATGCTCTGCTTCCCTCCTCCACCTCAGCTCCAAGAGGTTATGTGGATTTTAGTTTCGATTTGGAGAGAGAAAAAAATCCAAGACAATTTTTTTGAAGTTAAAAAAATCATTTTGTCTAAATCTGTGCAGCATTTCCCAGGCCCACTCTCTACAAATCAAAAAATTAAACTTGGTCAACAAGAAAGGAAAAAAAAAATGCACAAAGATGACCCTTGTCCACTATTTTGTCCACAAATTTGGGCTAATTCCCAGTGTATGCTAGAGAAGCCATCAATCATAGTATCATAACAGCAGGCTACCACGATTGAGACACAGCAAGGATTTTGTCACACTCTTCCCTCTGTAATTGTGCTGCGTGTACTATCACCCTGTGCATAAAGCACGAGAGTACTCCTCACTGGATATAGTGGGAGGTAAATTATTTTAATCATTCAGTTACAGCAACAGTAGGAAGTAAAGCTGTGCAAAGCAGCTTTGACTTAGAGGAGAATTAAAACATTAGTGTAAATCCATTCTTCTGATTTACATCTATGAAAACATATGTTTTTTTATAAGCATACAAAGAAAAGTTGTTCTTACACATGATGAGAATCCCTGCGGCTTCTTCTATGAAAATTTCTGTATGTTCTTTTTTATGTCAACAGTACTTTTATATGTGCATGTATGCAGGATGATTACACACATGCCATATGCCAGAAGCAAGTAAAGAACATTCAGTGAAACAGAAATCTTGCAAACTATGAAGTTATCTCTCTGATCATGCTATATTATCTTTTTTTAATGAAAGTAGATGTGCAAATACAGTTCTTCATTAAAAAACCATGCAGTTTCCACCTATAATGTAGCAATGTCCTTAGTCATATGACCACAACAAGGTTCTTGGTTCTAAAATACGACTGGAAACACTAATACAGATGTTACAAACTAATGTATGTTGCTTATGGATTTAGGGTCAAAGTGACTTCATGATACAAAATGTTTGAAAAAATATTTTATGACATTAAACTTATAAATATATTATGCATTTGTATGGGGAAAAAATCCCAATCAAACAATAAACCCTAACTAACTGATAAAACAGAAACTGGTTTCTTATATAGGAATGCTCCATTAGCCTTTTCACCTGACCGAATTTTTAATCCTAATACTTTTGGAGGTTTAAGGCATTAATAGAACAACTTGTTATTGTTATTTCTGTTTTGCTTATTTAACAGAGTATAATAACTGCATTAATACAAATTCATATGACACGAGATGCATAGGATCCTTTTAACAATAAAATAATTTTCATCAATAAACTATGCTGGCATAATACTTTGAGAGTTAAAATGAAAGAGAAGTTTCTGTAGCAGCCTAATATTAGTAACTAACTTTAAACTAGACTTAATTAAGAAAGGATTATTTATTTAGAAAGCATTTTTCTATTTTTTTTTTTTTTTCTGTCAAGCAGAACAAATGTCTTGATTTTTACTGTATAGATGTACAGAAAACTAGAGCCTAAATTATATTTTCCTTCCTACTGGTATCCCTAATGCATGTCATATCTTCATGAAGCTATCATTTTGCAATGAAGGAAAAATGTTAACTATTTATCATCACTTCATGGAAATACACACTGCCTTTTTAAGGGAACAAAATAACTAAAAAAAACCATAACAAATAACCACTCAAGTTCATTGTGATTAAAACCACAGCTAACCACTTGCATATCTTCATACAAGACACAAGCTAGTTAAAGGGCTGTGCTTACTTCCAGATGACTCTGATTCTGTATGAAAATGGCTCCTACAGCAACTGAGGTTGAAATAAAAAAAAAAAAAAGTAAAAGTCCCAAAATCTAATATATGCTATCTATAATTTGCTTTACAAAATTACCTTAATCTTAAGAAAACAGTTTGCCTTTAATTAAAAATCTTATCTTAAAATGTATTTGCCCCTGTGACTAGCAACCTTTTTTTTCTAACCTGCCATATGAACAGCTTTAGGTTAGGATATGTTTATAGCCACTTAAAAACTCATCATGCACGTGTGTCTCTCCCTCTCTTCTCTTTTTTTTCTATATAGCAGACTCACTTCACTTTGACTATATCTTCTCCAGTAAACCTAAGCATCTTTTAAAAATGTATGGAAAATGCTGCATCAAAAGTAAATTAATTTCAAAAATTGAAATATCTTCAAATGTCATTTGTAGCAAATATGTGCCTTAAGTGGCTTTAAAAAGGGCCAGATGATTGAAGGAAACAGTAAAAGTGGAAATTGGTTTTGCAGGTTTCTCAGTTTACCAGCAAGATACCAAACTTTTGAAATTCTCTACATTCCTCATCAACAGTTCAAGTTGTGAAACTATCCCCTGGAAAAAGAGGAAATCATTCTGAAGCTCTTCCAATTTATTTCCTTCCATATTCTCTCCTCTCTGGCAAGTTATCATCTAGCATTGTTAAAATTTAGCATCCTTCTATATGTTTTAATACAGTGCATAAAGCAGTCTGTCTCAAAGACAGTATTCTTTAAAAAAAGATAAAAAATTAAAGTACATATTGAGAGATTCATCTTTGCAGTTTTCACCACTGACCAAAATATGCTATAAGACATTATTAGTTACTTATTGTGCTTTAATAGCACATACTGTTGCTTACAGAGACACAAAATCTATGCTATAACAAGGCTGTATTAATTACTGATTGTACTTTCATAGCACAAACTGTTGTTTACAGAGACACAAAACCTTATGTTTATTACATTCTTCTCAAGTGTGTAGCAAGGTTAGAATACCTATCCCATTCTTTTGTATTTCCCAAATCAATGAAGGAACAATTAATTTTTCAATATGAAAAAAATTAAAATCAATCTTACATGTTAAAAAAAGAAGTGAGTGGAAAGCAGGAAAACACCTGGATTTCTGCTGTATTAGATGTTTGCTGTGGAAACAATCTGCTCCATTTTAACAAGAGTTGACATCATCAGGAACATTCCCTGCCATCATTTTACAACTAGCTGTTCTTCACTGATTTTTTTTTTTTCGTGAAGCCCTGAGTTAAAATTTTTATGCAAAGAAAAATTAACAGAAAACCTAAGTAATTGCAAAGGAAGGAGATATATCCTGGGAATGGAAATAAAGAGAAGCTGTAACTGGGCTGTGGATACATTATTATTCAAGTTCTGTTTTGTTTAAAGAAAAAAAAAAAGAAGGAATAATTTCTGAATGGCAAGTTTCAGTTTTGTTGAATGCTAGCCAAAAATCCAAGGTGGTATAAAACATTTGAAAACCACTGTTTTTTAACAATGCTGAGAAAAAGAATGGTACCATTTTAATAGCCACATGTCATAAAGACTATTTTTATTTAGGAAAATCTATTTTAATTTAAACATCATAAGCCCATGAGCTATAACAAACAATATATTTTTCTAAAACCATATGCTCTAAATTATTGCAAAGCAAACTGCTACTTTTCCTCCCCCTCCTTTAGAAGTCTGAATATACATGTATGTTTATGCGTGTGTGTCTGTTTATGGTGAAGGAAGGAAACCACTAAACTCCATTAGTTAATGTAATGGCAAAATACCAAAAAGGACGTCTTCCCTTGGGGTTGCTTTTTACCCCATATCTTTCACTAGGCCATTTTCCATATAATCCCCCCCTTGCAACAGTTCTCCACAGCAAGCTGCTAGTGGTAACAGGCATCAACCCAGATGATGTGGAAAGTTGCTATAATTTCTTTCATCTGCTCTTTTCCTGAATTCATGCCCTGTATGGTTTGAAGGAAAGTTTCCTTTACCAGGTGCTAAAAAATGGAAATGTGTGCGCGCATTTGTGAGCACTTACCTGCTTGGAACTGGGAGACGAATTACAGACTCCCTCTAAACCCACTGAACAGTGTCACTAACAATGAGTTCTGAAGTTCAGCTTTGCTTGTGCAAGAACTCAATGAAACAAATGTATACATGGGGCTCTGTGAGGTCTTTTAAATTATCATTTAACCTATTTAGATCTGCAAACAGCTATTGATAATGAAAGCAGGTTTTAATTTCTTAGGGTTTTTAATTTTTAAAGAAATACAGAACACTTTGAAGTTTGGGGCCTGATTTAGTCGTTACTTCAGATGCTTATAACATTTGATATTTTACAAGACTTCAGTGTTAAATTGCAGATGGCAAGCACTGCTTACACTGGACTGCCCTGTGATCTGAAGATCACAGTGAAAGGAGAGATTTTGAAAAAATAAGATTTTTCCATAACTACTAAACATAAAGTGCACCAACACTTTAAGCAAAGAGAAAGCTACCCTATAGCTTAAGATGGAATTTTCTTATTTAAAAAAAGGATTTTACAAGTAAATCAGCCTGGCCCTTAAAATAGTATAAATCATATGTGGAATGAAAATCATCCCACAAGTCTGAGAGGAAAAATTGTAATTTGCCTTGAAATGAATGAAATTCTTAATAAACTAGTAACAAAAAGTGGTATTATTATTCATTGCTCTTTATAACCTCAGCTAAAAATAAATCACTTAAATTTGTATGTTCAGAACTGGAGTACAGTCTACATTAAGAGTCCACTCTAAAAAAAATTCACCTGTTTTGTCAAAACAAGCAAAAATGTCAATAAAACCCCCAAAGTTTTATCTTCATAATTAACTCTGCTTCATGGCAGTACACTGAAGAAGATTGAAAACAAAGCAGAATTCATGTATAAAGATCTATTTATCTATCCTTAAAATTGTCTTAGCCCCTTATTTAAAGTAGAAAGGTTTTAGGAAGAAGAGCATTTAAAATCACAAAGCCATCTTTGCCCTTATAACCAACTCAGTCCGTGGCTTTGAAATGTTCTTAAATTCTGTTTTCTATGAATGTAGATCTGTATGTGGCTCATTGGTGGCTCCTATGAGCTAGAACTGTGCACCTACAGTGCCAAAATATCTTCTGCAATACAGCTCCTTGTACAACTCTTTCAAGCAGGGGACAAGCCCACTGTGTGACAGAGCACATGGGACCCGAGGACCCCCAACTCAGGTTACAGCCTTTCTCCAAACATGCATTATACTTGCCACAAGTAGAATATTATCATCTAATCCACCAAACTTGCTATCACTCAGTACAACCTTTGTCTGCCAAAAAATATTACTGCCTTAGAAGGAAGTTGTGAATTTCAGCAAGTACTGTAAGAATTACTCTAACTTATTTATCTTCCAGTTACATGGTATCTTTTACATAGAATTTCTAAAAAACACTGTTCCTGTCAAAATATTCTGCACTTTATTTTCTGAAATCACCTTGACCTCCAAATCTTAGTAGGCACTGAACATTTTGCAGATGCCATTTGTTGATGGTTTCTACTGAAATACACGTTTAGTTCCATACAAATCAAAATAGGTAACACTGATGGAATCAAATCCCAATGGCATTCTTAAGTAAAATGGACCAAACTGTAAATCCTTCCTCTGTATTTAGCTCTTAATAAACTTATGGTCAGAGACCATGCACAGAATTCCAGAAAGACTGGTCTGTTCCTTTCTGAGGTAAGTAGTAGCTTTTGTAACACTCCGAGTACAACTGCAATGACTCCAGGTTCTGCCCATAAAGGATCCACATATTAGTCTATTCAGAGAGATACCTACCTCAGGGTGAACAGAAGTTCAAAGGTCAAATTGTTCTTTTTACCATTAGCTTCTGCAGTGTGAAAAAAACCCCAACATTAAGTGTATTAGTAGGAAGATCTTCTTAATCTCTCTCTCTCTGTATCCACTTTAGTATTGCTTATATGAAACTTTTCAGAATTATTATTAAACATAAACTAAACCTGCTCCTCTAAACCAAACATCTTTGAACTTCAGTCAGTTCCTCTCAAACAAATAAGCTGTTTTGAAAATTATTTCCAGGGTGATGCCTGTTGCCATAGAGATGACATTAAGTGAAAAGGACAAAAAATATAGAGGGTGATAAACTGCATGGTTGAATGACACACTTGACTTCCAAGTCTGTGTTCAAATGAGGCATACATGCCAAGACTTTTTATGAAAGACAAAATTAAAATGTATCACTATCAAGCTGTAACTGACAAGGTATTGTGTGGTGTCTGTTAACATAATGCTCCATATATTTATTGTTTGTCATTTTTCTGGCCCGGATAAAGGTCTTTTAGAGTTCTAAATCATACCATTAAATCTGCCACTAGAAACAGAGGCTGTTTGGAGAATGAAAAGAAAACACAAAGCTGAATCACTACTTACAGGTTTCTGCTTCATGACAGACCTTAACTATCACATCAGAAATGACATTTATTCTTTGAATTTGGCACATTTTCAAAAGTCAGACTGTTGGCTTATGACCTAACTTGAGAAAAAATTCTATTGAAGACTATGCTGTTTACCACGGCAATGTATTACACAGACACAATATACAATTAAATACATATGGCTTAATAGAATAAGAAGTTTAAAAATACCGATTCGCTCACAGTAAACATTCCTATTTACAAAATTATCCCTCTCTCTGCATTTTGTTTATGAAGGGGTTACAATGTTATTGTGATGATCTTGATTTGTATTAGTTGTAGTTCAATGCGGTAAAGCAGCTGCTTAAGTTCTTGCATGAATATTTCGATCTACGCCTCCCAAACAGGCTTAAGAGACGTTTAAACCCAACAACTGACAGAAACAATATGAAATGGTACAAAACTTGACAGTAATCAGATGAGAAAAATATGATCTGTGGCATGCACAGGAGAATACCTTCTTCATACTGTCAATATAGAAACTCTCTTACTAAGGCAGATGACAACACAGATCTCCTACATGCAGCACCCTACCTCAACGCTGGCCTGTAGCAAATGACCAAAGTAAACAAAATGGCATCTACAAAGTAAATTCCTGTATAAAACAATGTAAGTACAAAGCAATCTTTTGTCTTCAAGAAAGATAAACACCATACAGATTCTCAGGGCCTGTCAGGGTAACTTTAAGACATGCTTGAAAACTTGGGAGCTAGAAAAGAGACTACGTACAGCACCAGCCCATTAAATGGCAATTTTGTGTATACAGGACTTCAGTTAAATTAACAACTGAAATACTACTGGCCTTCACACAACTGTATTTCATAGAGACATCAGGAGAAAGGCAGACCTGGAAAATAGCCAGAGACCATTCAAGTCCCTGGTAAAAGCAACAGCACTGAAAAGATAGCTAAGTTTAGAACCAGCTAACTAAAGAAGAAAATTCTGCAGTCAGGAGATGGAAGTCCTCTTAACACATTAGAAGATGTTGCATATCTTGTACCTAGCCAAAATCCACACCTTTTAAAAACATGTATCTTTTTACAGTTCTTGCTGAGATAACACTTGTTCATTAAAATTTTTCTGTGCACTTCATGGAATTTGAAAGAAAACTGTATGATGCAGGTGCGATAGAGATTGAGATCACAGAAGAGCACAAGTGAAAGAGGAAGCACAGTGAAGGCCAGTTGCATCCTGGGCTGCAGAAAATGTGGCCAGCAGGTTGAAAGAGATGATTCTGCCACTCTGTTCTGCTCTGATGAGAAGTCTCGTGGAATACTGTGTTCAGCTCTGGGGCCCTCAACACAAGAGTGACATGGACCTGCTGGAGCAGATCCAGAGGAGGATTACAAAAGTGATCAGAGGGCTGGAACAGCTCTCACATGAATACAGGCTGAAAGAACTGGGGCTGTTCAACTTGGAGAAGATAAGTCTTTGGGGAGACCTTAAAATTACATTTCAGTATTTGAAGGGAACCTACAGGAAAGCTGGGGAAGGTCTGTTTAGAATGGTATGTAGCAATAAGATGAGGGTCAGTGGCTTTAAACTGCAGCAGGGTAGATTTAGGTTAGACATAAGGAGGAAGTTCTCTACAAAGAGAGTGTTAAAATACTGGAACAGGTTGACCAGGACTGTGGTTGAGGTGTTGTCCCTGGGGACATCCAGGATCAGATTTGATGTGGCCCTGGGCAGCCTGATCTAGTTGGAGGTGTTCCTGCTCACTGCAGTGGGATAAGTTGGATAAGATGATCTTTGAGGCTCCCTTCCAACCTGTGTGAATCTGTGAATAATGCACACTTTGTATTAACTAGAAACAAAATATAAGCAATAAATATAAATCTGTGTGTAGCTCATTCTGAGAGCTCCACTGAAAGTTACTACTGAAATCCCAGTTTTATTCTTGTTGAAAACGAAATTGGTAGTTAACACAATGTCAGTTATGTATAATTTAACTAAGATGATGCCTTTGATATTGTACATACTGCCGAAGTGCCACATGGGCGATAACAAGAACTGCTGCAGGCATAGTAGCATAGGCAGCTGTGTTCTTAGTAACAAGAAACTATTTGAACATCTGACTAAAACTAGGTACCCTTTATGGCCCACTCTTATTAATGAAACTTTATAAATTTTTATTGGATTTGTCAGTTAAAATTAAACAAGTAAACAGCCTATTGCAGTATGAAATCACCTGATTTTATCCCCCTAGTGAATTAGTGACTTTCAGTGAATAAGCAGAAAGGTAAGAAGGTGTAGATTACACAGTTTAGAGCATCTCACGTTAATTTGCTTGTACACAAAATTGAATGCCCATATTTAATTCAAAATTCTCTTTAGAGAAAACACTTTTCTTCATTGTATAATGGTCCATACATTTCAAAGAACCAGTGAAATATGATCACTGAATCACCTGCATTTCCTTTACTTTCCCAGGCTATTAGAAAAGATCTTTTTTCTGTTAATCCTTAAAATTCTTCTAGAATATAATCCTAGAGTCAGCTTAAGTGTAACTAATACTAAGTTTTTATTTTAACCACAAGCAACAAGGTTAAAAACACAGCTATCAAACCATTTCTTCTGGTGTTTGCCTGTATAAGATATTTTTTCCCCAGAATAATTCTCTTGCTTTAGTGAAGAACCAGTATGTGAAAGCTGTACCTTACAAAGTGTGGAGTGAAATAGATCACTGAAAATATACCTCAATTCTCTACGGAAATCTAATTTATATGACAGATTAGATGATTTAATGATACATGCACCAGGAACTGGGACAACTGCATCTCAGCAGTGATACACACACACCCCGAGATGATTCTGCTGTGTCACTGTTAGGCTGCAGTGACCAGTGATACTATTGATTACTGAATACTAGTGATTCTAGTCACTGCTAGAATATTAGATTATCTAGCCATTTATTCTAAACTCTATTATAATGCCTCTTCTATAAACCAGCAGGAACTTCATAATACTTTATCACTAAAATTTAAGAAAGGGACCAAAATGGTCTGACTGAAAATGGAAAGCTTAGAGGGAAGAAATATTTTAGGAAACAGTTTCCCTTCCTCACCCCTTGTTAGGTGTGACACTGGTACTACATTCTATTACCTTCATACATTTTAAAATGTGATACAGCTGAAAGATTTTGACATCAGTGATATCAAGAAGTTGATAATTAGTAATCATCGGTATTAAGGAAAAAACTAAAAGTGATCATTAGAATAAAATAAACCTGATCCAGATGTGTCATCCAACTATTTAATCAACAAAATATTTTCCTCCCACATTGCTGTAGAATTAATTTGCATATTTATTCATTGTGTTAAGAAGGAGCTAGTGTGAGTGAAATCTAGTTCTCAAAAAATCTCGGCAAAATGTTTACACGTATCCAGAGTTCCACTTAAACTCTCATCTTGAAATAAATTACCACAAATCAAATTAATTTTAACCAAACTTTTAAACAACATATAAAAGCAAT